>MU225641.1:669675-702137 GCA_018584345.1 Thuja plicata
CACATTTATGAGGTCATACTTTATTTATTTAATTAAATATTCTCTCAAAAATCTTCTCTTCAGTTCAGAAATGGAAACTTTGAATTAACTGTGCTTTAAAGAGAAAGAAAATAGTTAAAATAAAAAAAGAAAATAGTTAAAATAAAAAAGAAAATGGTTAAAAACAAAGGGAAAATAATTTATTGTTTTCTTTTAAAGAAAGCTTTCTATTTTAGACTGACTTTTCTATCTGTTTTACAAAAAAAGGAAACTTTCTATTCTGATCACCTCTGAGTCTATGAAAGAACTCCCCTTTCTCATTCAAACCCTTCCTAGAGAAAATATGCATTGTTAGAATACTGGATTGTTGCTACATTTTATCATCTCATTTCTAGTGAAAAGATTTCATTTGCAATAGAATAATTTCAATTTCTTAGAATAATTGCATTGAAATTATGTCTTAGATTAATCTTGCATCTTTCAATTCTTAGAATAATCTTGCATTTGCATCACATTCATGGAGAAAAATCCTTCATTCTTAGATTGGTCTATGGTTGTGAGACTCTTGTTCTGAGAGCTATTCGAAACCCCATCTAGATAGAAGAAAACAGGTTAAATCATACAAGCATGCAGGATGAATAACTCATATTCACTTCTATATGTGGTTGATAAACAAAGACTATGTTGAAGTGTATGGTTGAATAACAAGGCCAATTTTACCACATACATTTACCACATACATTTTAGCACATACATTTCTGGCACCCAACTCTTCTGAAGTGAGCCATGTTAGGAGCCAACCCTGTTAAAGGTTACAAACACACTGTTAGGTGCGACCTTGTTAGAGGATTTTATACATAGAGTTTTTCACTTAGTATCAGGCATCTATTGCTAGCATCCTTGAATCAGCCTCCTTCTTAGACTGTCAATAGGTATCAGACAAGTCCAATGCTACTTTCATGAATTAACCTTTTTGGCACTCCTTGGGATGTACCTCAATATATAGAAGACTGTTAAGTCTTGCTCTGTTAAGAGACTTGATGCTTCAATGGTTAAACTAAAACACTATGACTTGTTCATGATGCAACTTTGAATTTTAGATTTTCAGATCTATTTAAGTACATTACCTCTCTGATCAATGTATCAATTCAATTCTTTGTGCTCCACACTTTCTTCCTGTGATGTTGTGCTTCGCTGTTCGTCGGTGTCTGCAAAATTCTTTAGCTCTCCTTCAGCTTGATTGATCAGGACTGTATGAAGGTCTTCTTCATCAGTTTCTCTTTAGCATCCTCTTTCTATTCACTCCCCTTAATCCCATTCATAAATGAATTAAGCTTGTCTCTTATATAGACATGATATTCACTGTTTCTTGATTCTTGGCGTGAAAAACAATCCAAAAAATTTGATTTAAAGAAAAACTCCTAATTTATCTCGTAGTTATCTTCTTGCCAACTATACAAATCATCTTTAAACCAATCACTTAACTCTGGTCGAATAAAACAAAGAGAATAACCAGTTAAGTCTATCATTAGCTCTTGCCAGCTAGATATTTTGTCTTTTTCTGAACTCTCTATCCTGTCGGTCAACTCTGTAGTTAGTCATCAGTGACAAATGATAGTTCCATCGGTGTGACTCCAGTTAGCTTTCGGATCTCCATCTGTCGAGCATCATTGGATTTTTACTCATCGGGCAACTTTGTTTTCATCTCGTTGGGCACCCTGTGGTTTTGCTTCATCGGGAAACACTGTCTTTTTCTCATCGGGTATCACTGTGACTTTTCTTCTTTTCCTTTACCGATGGTGTGCACTCCGTCAGTGTTGTTTGTCAGTTAGTGAATACTTGAATTTTATGCATTGCTGAAAGCATAAACTTTGTTCCATTGATTCTCTGAAGTCTTTAGCATTATATACATGACCATACAGATGATATCAATTTGACATCAATGAAAATAAAAAACATTAAATAATTTAATGTATTGCATTATCTTCAACTTTATCATTATCAAACATCCAATCACTTACATGTCATCAGTTAACTTCAAAAAGTTTGAGAATTCTGCCCTTGTTTGAACGAAATGGCTGATGAGACGAGTCTAAAACTTGATTGAAGTAAGACTGATAGTATCAACTTTGAATTTAATCAAACAAACGTCGATTAAACAAAGATCTAAAGATACCAATTATGAACTTGATCGAACAAGAATTGATAATACTGACTCCAAAATTGATTGAATGAAGGTCAGTAGAAAGCTGCTGAGAGCTGTGAAGTATCAATTCTGAACTTGATCGAACAAGAATTGATAATAATGACTCCAAACTTGATCGAATGAAGGTTAGTATAAAGCTGCTGAGAGCTTGGTATAGATCTAAGCTATTGTATGAATATATATCTGGCTTGTTTAGCGCTGAAGCCTTCTATCCAACAGTCCCAACTTGATCAAAGGAAACTATCACGCCCTAGTCTTTTGATGATGAAGTCAGTTTATTATTGTTTGAGAAAGAATTTGATTCAATTAAAGTGTGATCATTCCCCCTCAGGAAAAAAATTGAAGGAAATAGAATAAAATCCCTCTGTAGACTGATAGATCAATGGAACAGATCGATTGGATTGAGAAAGAATTAATTAGAATATGCGATGAAGCGAAAGTGTGTTAAGAGAAAACATAATTTTACCAAGTTGATTGCTTGAAAATGTAAATTTTGAGTCTGAAAAAATGATGTATGACCAATATTTTGATGAATAAGGTGCAAATTTGTTGATAAAGAGCCCAGAAAACTGATTGTGTAAAGCCTGCGAATCATTTTCTGAACATATAGAGCAATTCTACATTTAGAGGAGACTGTCGCAAAATATTTATTGTGCTGTTAGAAACATTGTCTATGCATTTGATTTCATTCCTGATAGATATGAGAAGAACAAAAATGAATTTTGATAGAATAGTTTCGAAGCTTCTAGACAACTCAACAAGGTCAATATAAGTCTCAAAATCTCTTTTTACCATTCATTTTCACTTTCATCCATAGTAAATCCTTGAGCTTTATAGAGAAGATGGTGATCCCCATGGAGAGACATCGATTTGAGCTAGCACATCATCACCAATACCTGACCCATTCAGCATAGCCAGTGAGTACATCGAGACCTACCTTTTTACGCTTTCTAATTTTCATTTTGTTTCTTTTTTCCATAGATAGGAGCCTTTGAATTTTGAATCGCATGTAATGTCCTAGATCACATCCAGTCAATCCCACGTTGCAACAAGTTTTCTTTCATAATTATGGATCGCATCTTGTTAAAACCGAATCACATCTTGTTAGGAATTATAGAATCTTTTTTAGTAGTTTATGTCCATCCTTAGAATTGTGTTGCGTCCTATGAAAATAGGGTCGCATCTTGTATCCCGTGTCGCATCCTGTCAAATAAGGATCATTTCCAAAATTCCCCATTGCATCTGGTAAAATTGGAATCACATATGGTATGCAAGATCAACCCGGGAAAAACAATGTCGTCTTCAGTATAAGGAGTTAGTTTTTCCAATTTTGACTGTTTTGCCTCTTTTGAAGGCCAAAAAGACTTAACTGTTAGATTTTCTACATAATTTCCTTAGCTAGGATGTTGATGTAAACCTGTAATTGTGTGCTTAATAGATTTATTTCGAGGTTGTGTCATTTTGAGGACCTAATCTTGCATGAGTCCTTTCTCTATAATGTTTGTTGATTGATGTTGAGTTACAGATTATAGGACATCTTGGATTGACCTCATTGATAGATTTACCTGAGATTAGGGTAAATCGAGGGTTGTTGTCTACTCTTGCTGAGAGATGACACTAAGAGCACAACACCTCCCATCTCCTGATTGGCAAGATGATAGTCACCCTGAAGGATGTGTGGCGTATCATGCAGATTCTTGTGATGGTTCAAGAGGTTCAGTTTGAGTCATGCTCCACTATAGTGATTGCATCTACACAGAGGTATTTTGCAGATCCATCCATAGTTTAGAGATATCTAACCTAGGACTATATGTGCGATCACTATGATCGATTACCAGTGTATCTTGTTGGGTTGATTGGTAGTATTCTAATGCCTAATCAAGGAAAACATGGGTTCATGTGCGGCTGGGTAGAGACTTTAGAGAAGATGGTTGTCTCCTCACGTAGATTTGGCTGGGGGAGCTTTATATTGGAAAACATGTATAGAGAGATACACGAGATCATGTATGAGTATTCTTGTAGTGTGACTGTGGGATCTCAATTTTATAGATCTGGGCTTGGGAGCACATCCTAGTGACATGACCAATTATGGATAGACAAAGAGAATTGGAGGATCCATATGTATATATGTATTCAGGTTTCATCCAGCAGCCCCATCTGGGTAAGTAGGAATAATGATGACAAGTTTTTGATGATATCACGGTGGTTGAGTGGAGGCCCTACATAGATTGTGAGGAGTTGACCTCAGATAGGAAACACATGCCTTACTTCTTCCAGAGAAGGTATTTGATCAGCCAAACATGGTATATTTTTGAGAGATTCATTGTACTCATGTCCTTAGATAGTATGGCCAGATTCAGGGCTTGTCTCATGATTTGACTGCTTATGCTCGAATTCGTGATGAGAAGCCACAGTGGGGACCCTGCTTGGCGTACAAGACTGTAAAAATTGAGATTAGTTAGATGATTTCAGTTGGATGGGATTATCTTCCTGATGTTGTAGATGCTGGGTGTACTAATGTCTATCTTGCACATTTATTATAGCTTCCATTTCCTCGGTTCACAACACCAAATGAGGTAGCACCTCGTATAGAGGATGCCTTAGATTATGATCCTACAGATGATGGACCTATCATAGGAAAAGGTAGATCTAGGATAGATGGTAGGGGTGGGGGTGGAAGGGATGGGAGAGGTGGTAGTGACAGAGATAATAGGTGCCCTCCCTAGGACATAGGTCAAAGACATGGACACGATGATAGGGGAGATGATGGGGATGACATGGGTGGTGGTGATGGGGACCTCCTAGGGATACATGTAGAGATACTGGCAGGGACAGAGATCCTTTATCACAATTCTAGAGAGAGCAAGAGAAGCTCAAAGCTAGGATTACCACTTTGGAGACTTTTCTAGCTGACAAAGATAGACAACTTGATAGATGGATATCTGAGATAGATCAACATGATGACCATCATAGAGAAGAGAGAGACATATAGGAATGCACAACCACTCATCAGGGGAAGAGAGATGCATATTATTTTGCTTTGTATTTCACTACAGTTCCATAGGCTCAGAGAGATGCTCTGTATTCTATTGTAGCTCAGCGGTCAGAGGGATCTATGCCTCCACCAGCTCAGCATCCTCGAGCTGATGCACCACCTCCTCCACCTCTGGATCAGGGAGAGGGTGGTAGTTAGACATGATTTATGATTACATCTGAGATTTTTTGTATTTTGATCCTTCTGTGATAATTCATTATACTTAAGACATCTGATACATGTGTATATGTTTTATCATGATCTTGTTGATACTTATTGTAGACATTTCCACATTTTTGATATGATATTCACTGATATATATCTAAGATATCTGCTTTTGATTCTTGTATGCTCATTGGTTCTCTTTGTTGATAGATGATTAGATTGATGCACATTTTAATTTTGTACTTGGTCTTTGATGATGTAGAATAGGTTCATGTGGTGACATCATTTATGCTCTTCGGTAATTACTAATATATAGATACATGGTAGATGATTCTATATGGATATGCAGATGTATGTTTTTGAGATTTTATTTATGGAAATATATGTATGGATGTACTTAGGTGTAAAAATGGAATGCTTGAATGATTTACTTTTGTATTTTCTCTTTCCCATTATGAATGCAAAATAAATGCAATGGATATGAAATGACATGAATATATCTCTAACATAGATTAAGTAGTCAAACTTGGATTTCAAATGAACCAGGAAATCATTTTGAGCTCAAACCCTTATGTTTTCTTAAAAATGAATCATGCAATCTTCAATAGAACTAAATGCAGACTTCTAGGACTGTCACCGATTTGTATACATTTTAGTATTTTATCATCATAGGACATTGTGTAATGGACATCATTGCATAGTACAACTATCACTAATACCCAGAAAGTATCATAAAAGTATGAATACTATGTTTATTGGATGCAATGCCAAAAATAAACCTAAGCATCAAGGAATATAGGCCAGGATGACTTGTTAGTTATCTTCTTTTGTTTTAAGAATCATCTTCTGTTTGTGTGTAATGTAAGATATCTAATCCACATGACCTACAATATTTGTATCCTTGGGTACATAATATGTTGTACACGTTACTTAGAGTTTTATTAGAAACATAAAAGGAAATTGATTCTACCCCACCGCAGTTTACACATAAAAAGGATTGAGATATATGCGGCCATCCACTCATGTCAGAAGATCTTACCATAAACATCCAAGTTAGGTGAAATATATAGGATCATTGAAACAATCACCATACACAAAAAACCAAGAAAATATTATGCTCCATGTCATTTGAACTCTTTGTCTTTAAATAGACGTCATGGAGTAACTTGGAAGACATAAAAAGCAACAATTGATAATCAGACAAAGAAAATTTATAACTTCTTACATGCCCCTAGTTTGAAAGATCATCGGAACATAGAAGAGTCATAATCAAACCAAGATCAGTCTATATGTGCTTATGTAGTGTTGAGGAACACCGTTGCTTCATTTTTCAATCATAGTAGATAAATCATCAATCACAACATGGAATCAAGTAATATGTTTTTATGTCTGATTAAGTGAGATAAACTTTATCAACAATTGCAATCCAATGCAATGTTTAGGAACACTATTTGACTAAAGTGTTGAGAAACACTAGTATGATGTCTGTTACAGGTAGGCGATGTTTAAGAAATACCCTTGTTTGTGATAGTGACATTTTGATTCAAGTATTAAGAAATATTGTTTGTAGTGGCACACCTTCCTAGACAAGGACCTAGGAAAACCTAGCAAATGCTAACTAAACATGCTAGTAGAGATGCCCCCAGTGGAGAATGACTATCCCTAAGATGCAAATGTAGATAAATCCTAGGCAAGGATAAGACAATTGTGAGGAATTCAGAGTCAACCGACAACAAAGGTGTGATCGCGAAGGATTAGTGTCAGCAGTGTATTCATAGATGGATCATGGAGTATAAGTGATGCCCGTTTGCCAGGTTTTCACCACTCGGCAAAGCTTTAATTATTTTTGCTACCAAGATGCCTATTTGCCAAGTTTTTGCCAAGTCACTTTTTCTGTTTTTAAATTTTTTTGTACTTTTTTTTCTCTTTTTTTGTTAGTATCAAGGTGCCTATTTGCCAGGTTTTCACCAACAATACATTTTTTTAGGAATTTTTCCACTATTTTTGACTTTCTTCACGATCAATTTTCTAATTTTTTTGGTATTTTATGAGAATCATTTCCACTGTATAGGTTCTTTAGCCAAATGTCAAGCATAGAACCGCTTCAAGTGTAGGGTATTGATGGGATGAGGAAGGACATATACCTGAGGTGTATCTAACTGATAAGATCATATCCCAAAATTTGTTGTAATAATAAAATGCCTCATCGAGTTGAGTTCAAACTTACCTTTTTGTTCTCTATTTGGCTGATTTTTAGGATTTTCTCTTAGAATGAGATCCCCCACTTGAAATTGTCATGGCTTTAATTTATTTTTGTATCCTTTAGACATTATTTTATGGTACACCTTGAGATGATCAAAAGATTTTTGTCTGGAATCATTTACCAGTTCTAGTGCATGAAACCTATCAATGCAGTATTGTTCATCTGTAACAAGACCTTGGAGAGATACTCGTAAAGAAGGAATTTCCACTTCAATTGGTACCACTGCTTCTACGCCATAAAATAGAGAAAATGGCATGGCTCTTATTGGTGTTTAGATACTTTTTCTATAGGTCCATAGTACTAGATTTAACTGCAAATGCCAGTCTCTGCCAGACTTACAATTCTATTTATGATTTTCAAGATGTTTTGTTTGAAGCCTCAACTTGTCCATTGACTTTAGGATAATAGGTTGAAGAACAATATTGAGTGCTATGAAACTGTGTACAAAGGTCCTCGATATCTTGGTTTTTGAACTGACCCCATTGTTTATTACAATAGAAGAGGGTATCCCATACCTACAAATGATGTAGTTCAAGATCGACATAGAAAATTGTTTGCCAGTGGCTTTGATTAGTGACACTGCCTTGAACCACTTATTAAAATAATCAGTGGTCATGGTGATGTATTTGTGTCCACTTGAAGAATTAGGATAACTCTATCCAACAAGATCAAAGGCCCATTGCTGAAATGGCCAACGTGTTATAAAAGGTATGAGTTCTCAGGATGGAGCATGGATAAGGTTTCCATATGTTTGACATTTGTGACATGTTTTAGAAAATTGCACAACATCTTTTCCATTGTAGGCCAATAGTATCCAACTCTTAAAAGTTTCTTAGCCAATGAAAAGTCATCAAGTGCGATCCACATACACCTTCATGGACCTCTATTAATGTGTGGTCAGACTCTTCTTGTTCTAAACACCTAAGAAGTGTTTCGTCAAGACTTTGTCTATATAAGTTAGTAGTAATGAGGACATAACGCGATGTTATCCTAATTAAAGCTTGTTTTTCATTCCTAGATAAGGCATTAGGTAAGGTTTGATTAGTAAGATAGGCAGTTATTTTGGGATATCAGGATTGGTCTTGGGCATTTAAGGCACAAATAAATTTGGATTCAGGTGTATCAAAGGTTGGAAAGGATAACTCTTCCACCAAGAAGTCATAGCAGAATTGGTGTTCCTCCAATTGTAACATGGATGCTAGCGTATCCATAGCACCTGCAACTTTGTTTTCTATTCTTGGAATTCCTTGGAATGTGATGAAAACAAAGTACTTTTTTAAATCTTCCACCATCTATTTGTAAGGCATAAAACTCTCATCTTTTGTCTGATAGTCACCATTCACTTGGTTGATAATTATTTGAGATTCACCATACACATGTAACTCTACGATTTTCTAATCTATAGCTAGCTTGAGCTTGTTCACCAATGCTTCATATTCTGAGATGTTATTAGTGCATGGAAACATTAGTTTATATGCCTTAGGTATCTTTTATCCTTGAGGAGTGATAAATAGTACTCGTGTTCCAGATCCTTGTTTTGTGAAAGAACCATCAAAATACATTTTCCAAGGATATTTAGTTAAGTGCATGATTGTCTCATTTGGAAATTCTATAATCAAAGGTGTATCATCTTGCAATGGTGAATCAGCTAGTTGATCTGCTAGCACTTGTCCTTTGATACTTCTGTCAACATACTCAATATCAAATTCACTTAGTATCAAGACCCATTTTGATAGTCTTCCTGTCAATGTTGTTTTATTTAAGAGGTATTTGAGAGGGTCAATTTTTGCAATAAGCTTCACCTTATGCGAGAGCATGTAGTGTCTCAAATTGTGGGATGAAAAAACAACTTCCAAGCAATATTTTTCAATGATACTATAGTTGAGCTCAAAAGACACCAAGGTCCTATTGATATAATAGATTTCTCTTTCCTTTTTGTTTTCATCCTCTTGGGCTAGCATACTCCAAGTGATGTAACCATACATGAGATATAGAGTAGCAGTTTTCTATGAATATGTGCCATGAGAATAGGAGGATTAGCCTGATAGTCTTTTAATTCTTTGAAATTATTTTCACAATGATCATCCCATTTGAAAGTAACACCTTTATGTACCAATTTTGTGAAAGTTTGTACTCTATCCGCTAGTTGGGACATGAATCTACTGATGGACTAAAGTCTTCCTTGAAGCATCCTCATTTGATTGATATTGCAAGGAGGTGAAATTTCCATTATTACTTTTACCTTTTTGGGGTCCACCTCAATTCCTTTAGCTGATACAATAAACCCTAAGAGCTTCCCTGATTGGACTCTAAATGCACATTTCTTTGGATTGAGTCTTAGTTGAAGTTGCTCCATTCAATTTAGTATCTTCCTCAAGTCTTCAATGTGAGTGGTTCTTATCTTTTACTTGGCTAATGTATCATCCACATAGTCCTCTAGGATTTTGTATATCATATCATGGAATATTGTCGTCATAGCGCGTTGATACGTAGCTCAAGCATTCTTTAGCCCAAATGGCATGATGTTCCAACAAAATTTTTTCCCCTGCAAATGTAAATGTTGTCTTTTCTTAGTCCTTTGGAACAATCTTTATTTCATTATAACCCGATAATCCATCCATGAGTGAATACATTTGATATCCTTCCGTGAGATCTATAATCATATCAATATTTGGCAAATGGAAATCATCTTTAGGACAAGCTTTGTTTAAGTCTCTAAAGTCTGTGAAAATATTGATAGACTTATCTATTTTAGAAACTGATACCACATTAGAAATCCATCCTGCATAAGCGATGACCCTTATGAATCCAACCTTTAAGAGTTTTTCCAGCTCTACTTTCACCAATAATGCCACATGTGGGTGCATCTTTCTTAGTTTTTGTTTGACGGGTTTAATTCTAGGATCTATAGATAAGTGATGCATTATTAAATTAGTATCTAGTCCAGGTATATCAGTGTAAGACCATGCAAAGTTGATCTTCTTCTTTTCTTTGAGGAATTTAGTAAACTGTATCTTTTCTTCTTCTGATAATGATTGTGCTAGGTGAAAAAATTGAGGAGCTTCTGTTGTTTCCAAATTAATTGGTTGTGCTGGTTCTATCAGTACTTAAGATCTTTTTTTTTTTCAATTTGTGACTA
Organism: Thuja plicata; assembly: GCA_018584345.1. Classification (NCBI taxonomy): domain Eukaryota; kingdom Viridiplantae; phylum Streptophyta; class Pinopsida; order Cupressales; family Cupressaceae; genus Thuja; species Thuja plicata. Next base: position 680,462 of record MU225641.1, read on the forward strand.
AGAAACTTGATATCCTCCTCTGTCAGGTTCACACTCCTTGCATTGGTGGAAGAGGGATAGGGTCCACAAGCATTTATATAACATGCCACAGTATAGTCATTGGGAAAGTTGATGATAGGAGTAGGGTCCGAATTGGTCCAATCAATAAGGCCAGGGTTTACCAAGGATAATGATTCAGAGGTTTGTAAGGACAACATTGCATCAACATCAAGACTATTAACTAACAAGACAAGTTCCATTAAGTTGGCTTCTATATAATTTAGATCATGGAGAGTCGAATCATCATTAGTAGGATTGTTGTTAGTAATATGTGGACCTAACTCTAGAGACTCATCAGTTGAGATTTATATTTATTCTCTTATGAAATTGAAACTCATATCTTGTATCCTTTGAAGTTCTTCTAGATCTAGTAAGACACCAGCGTCTTCAACAATAATCCTAGGCATTGCCATCTCATCTAATTCTGTGACAATAGTAGTGTTATGGAAAGTGTTAGAAATTTCTACTCTCTCCAATAGAGGTGAAAATTTATGAATTGCATCTACCTCAATGTCCATGGTAGCATCAGACATGTGATCCCATTCATAATCATGTGGATTTATAATATTGTCACCAGATCTATTTAAAAACTCGGCAATAGTTACCTGATGTACCCTATTAGCCATTTGTGGATCAAAGTGTGGTAAATGTAGGACATGTAAAATTTTCACCAATTTCCCCTAGTTAGGTGTATATATTGTTGTTGATGGATTTCTTCATTGGATTCTTCTGGCTATTGGAATTTTGGAGAGTCTTCTTCTTCTTCCTCTACTTCTTGGACATCAGTTTGTGACAACAACAGAACATGATGCTCTAGTTGTGCTACAAAAGTAGGTACATATCTTTCTCCTTGATATTATTAATCCTTAGTACCAATGTGTAGTAATATTTTCTATGTCCAAGCTACAAGTTTTGTCTCTTCCTCTTCTTCATCACTCCCTTTATCAAAGATTGGACCATCTCTTGAGGTAGGGTGTTCTGAATTGTTATTGAAATCTAACCTTGTTTTGTCTTTGGTGTCTCTGAATTCCATGTCTATAGGTTCAATTAATCCTTTTTCCTTTATCTCCTAAAGGTCCCTTCCCTTTTCATCCCATTTGTTTGACAAGATCATAACCTTTTCCATACTTTTTGGGAGATATCTCCACATGTTTTACTTGATTTTCTCAATGTTCCTCTTTATAGAACCAAGCCAAGACTTCTTTATCTTGTTTTTCATCCTCTTGAGAAGTAGAGGATCTAACCATACCAGTTGGCTTATGAATGTCTTGTCCTTTTGATGCAACAGGTGTGAAAGAGTGGGAGGGTTTCCCATAATATCTTGGAGAAACGGGAATGTTAGCCAATGATGGCATCATGTCTAGTTTGTATTCCCCCATGCTAGTTTCTTCAAGTGTCTTTCCAAAACTTCTCATATCCATGTCTTTAGAGGTTTCAGGTGGGAACTCTTTTGGAAATTCCTTATTGTGAGGAACCATATTGTCTACTTTAACATTGTTACAAGTGTAGCTTGAATTTGCAAGAATTGTTACTTCCACTATATTGTGTGAGAATTTGATGCATTGGTGGTAAGTAGAGGGAACTGATTGCATTTCATGTATCCAAGGTCTTCCTAGTAATATGTTATAGGCCAAGGGTAGATAAATAACTTGACAAATCACATTGCATTCAATGAGTCCTATTCTTATTGGTAAAACAATTATCCCTTTGGATGATCTTTCCTCTTCATCATAAGCCTTGATGGTTATCTTACTTCTTGAATCAATTGTTTGTTCAGAACGACCCAATTTATTGATAAGATTGAGAGTACATATATTCAACCCCGTTAACCAGAGGGGAATCTAGTGTTAGTCTATATTTGGGAGATGTTCCTATGAAATAGATCGACTCATTGCTGCTTTATCATAGATCCTTAGTTTTGCAATTGCATCTACCAATTTTTATAACTCGTATGATTATCGAGATCTCTAGATTGGATAGATTTAGTTGAATTTAATCTGCCTGAGCTAGTTCTTGTCTAGGTCTAGTTTGGTTTACCTCTTCTGTTCTTAGGTTAAGAATATACCCATGTTAGGTTAGGAAAGATTCATATTCATTGAAAATCATTTATTTAAGGGAGCTATACCTTCAAATTCAGAGGGAAATTAGTTATTCATTTGCATTTCCCAACTGTTATATTCGATTGATTCTTTAATATTTGGGTATTTTGGAGTTAAAGTGAAAAAGAACAATCTGTTTACCAACAAATAGCAAGAAGAGAAACACTTGTTTTATATTATCTCAATAAAATGATATTACAATATTTAGAAATATAACATGCTACAGCAACATCGGCATTTTAATTACAATTGTATTGTTCTAAAAAGTTAGCACCCATAATTGGAGGCTCTAGGACCTTTTAGGCCCCATTTTGGTGATTTCTAGGTTTGAATGTTTTGAATGCTTGAACCCCTCTACATTTATTTTCTTCTGATGAAACCTATCACACTTCCCTAGGCCTAGGCTTAGGCTATCTTCAAATCACTTCCTAGATAAGACCACCATTTGTGGCCTTCTCCTAGAGCTATGTGCTTTGGTGGGCTCTGGGCCCAATGCGGGAGTCTTTCTTCCAAATCCTTATTTGTGGTCGACCTGACAATATTGAATCTTGAAATGAGTATAAAAGGACATCAAGGCCTATCATTTTAACATCTATTACTATTGTGTGCAATACATTCTATGTGCAATCAAGTCAAGATTCAATTTGTGCAATTAAGGATTTGGATTCAAGATTTGAAGGAAAGCACCCAATTGAAGATCTCTAAGTCTCCATTTCTTCAAGTTACATTCAATAAAAGGTAATATTATTCAATTAATGAAAATTTATCTTGCATGATGGCCAAGTAGAGGAATTATCAACCTAGCAAGAAGATCCACAAGCATACATTCATTCAAGATCTAGGATTGGCAAGTGTAGATCTATTGCATTTGTGGAGACATCATTAATTATACATGAATAGAATACATTCAAGTATCCCTATGGGTTTATCAGATCCTAACATCCATCCATGATGGTTTTTCATGCAATGTGAATATTTACATTTATCTCATTTACAATACTTTCCCTATGCAATTGCAATTCTCTTTTAAGATTGATTCCTATACAAGGTCTTTACCAAGGCAAGCCCCTTTCAACAAAATTTTCCCCTTTTTCTCTGTGTGCACAAACATGTTGCAGATTTTTGTTTTGGATCTAGATTTAGAAGTATCAAAACTAGTTATAGGTTCTTTCTAGATTTCATCAGTTTCAGAGTCAAAAGGACAAGGCCGCAAACTTCACCCTTGTATGGGAAAAGGTTTCTATGTTTGGTCTTGTTTTCTGGGTATGAGATATTCATAGATGGATTTTTCAGGTGCCAGAGTTCTAGATCCATAATCTTACCTGATTCCAACTATACTACGACAATCAAAATTAGATCTGAAGATTCACTTCCCTCTTCTTGTTTTCAAGGTAAGTTCCCTCTTGTTATTTCCTCCTTCTACTTACTTTATACATCAAATATGATATCTTATCTTTTTAATTGTCATTTACTTTACCATAGTATCAATTTCCTTTCATATATTTTACCTCTCACAGACATTCACATTACATTTTCATTAACACATAAAGGGAAAGTGAACCCCAATTCCCCACTCTCACTTGGATCTTGCATTATCACCCCTTCATCCTTTTTGGGTTGTGCTAATGTGGTTTGTTTGAGGGTTCCTTTGGGTGGAAATTTCCCCTAATGTACAAAATTGTAATTTGGTGAGTCATCTATCATTCCTAGCATTATAATTGGTTCACAATATGTTTTTCCAATGTACAACAATAATCTGGAAGAGAGAGCCACAAACTACCTTTCTAGAACTGAACTCAAAACCCACCTTTATCCATGTATATGTAGCACCAATAATCACCTTAGAATATTCTAGAAAGTGAAACTTTGCCTTTTTGATGCATAGGGTTCAATTTACCACCTAAATGATTTTTATCTCTCTTTCTTTTTGTATAGAAACTTGAGTCTTGATGGTACATGTAACGCCTCGCTAGAGAACCCTCAAAGACCAACCACTAACCACTTAAATAACATAGAATTTTTTTAAAGAATAATGTAACACATCATTAAACATATCATAAAATTACATTGAGAATTGTGTCCTTCATGGGTTCCCTAACGTTGCTACTATGCAACTCATAATAAATATATGCTATAATATATAAATCATATGAACAACCATAGAAAAACTATCATTAATTATCTACCACTAAGTTAATTTTAAGCACCAAACCAAATGTTCCTATGATATTTTTTCAATAGAAAATAAGATAGAATTGACTATCTCCAATTAGAATTGGATTTTATTTCTATACCCAAGGAACAATCTAATATTGGTGCATACCTGAGCTTCACTTTTTGGTTCCTTTACCATGTTCCATAAGTTATAACTGCTCACATCGACTACACAACTAGATGCATGATATAAGAGTTAGATAAATAAATATAACCTACATCCATATCTTATCTATATTAATTACACATATCATTGATAAGGAGAGGAATAAGACCTAAGTCACAGGGGCTCATCATTGATGGTATTTCCTATTCCTATGCTCAGAGGCTTTGTAGTTTGACTCTTTAATATTGAACCATATGTGGGAATACTAAAGTCACTCAGAGGGGGGTGAATTAGTGATACAAATTTAAATTAAAATAAACTCTTAAATAATTCAAACTTGAAGATGTGTGTAATAATGGAAAGATGAAACAATGAATAAGAAACACAATCCACAATGATGTTTTGACACAATGTTTATAGTGGAAAATCCCTAAGGGTTAACAACCACTTTCAAATTTTCTTTTATTGAACCTTATAGGAAAATGTTTAGAGAACCAACTCTAGGAAGAACCAACCCCATTACACTTTTAAGAGCACCTACCCCAAGGAACACCAATCCCTTTTACACTTTTATGAGCACCCACCCCAAGGAACACCAATCCATTACAATCTTGAAGCACCCACTTCAGGTTGAATAAAAAGAAAAAATTTGAATCAGAGGACACTTTGTTACAATACATTGGTACACTCTGTTAAAATAAATTGCATTTGTCACACAATAACATCTCATAAATTCTCTTCACATCACTCAACTTTATGAGATCCTTTCAATCTCTGCTTTGCATCTTTCGTTAAAAAACTTCAACAAACTGATTATTAGACATGTGTGCAAATGCTTCACATTAACATCATAAATATTTAAAAATAATTAACACTTCCTTTGTTTTGACAATAACGCTGCTATCAAATTATGGCACAACTTACAAAATCAATAATGAAATAAACTCTTACTGATCATATATACATTGAGATCATTACTAATTGAGTTTAATAATTAAATCCTCACTTGACTAGTATGTGCAAAGAGCATCCTTTTTAACATATCATTCTACTTCACATTGGCATATACAAATCAGAAATGTAATTGTGATTGAAACACTTTTAAATAATAAATATAAACATATAAACTCAGACTATGTATTGTCACCAATTTTTCAAGACAAACCCACATTTTTATGTCACTATGATCAACATTTTTCTTCAAAGCCGACATATTTTCTTATTCCATCAGTCTCTTTGTCTTTGTACTGTAAATGTGATCTGTCTCTCCTCTTCTCCCTGCTCTTTCACTTGATTATAACTCTCACTTGTCAAGTTAGTTCAATCTGCTATATAACTGTGACATGCAACTTCCAGTTAATTATTTTTCATCATATTTCAATATTCAACTCGATTCTTATCAAGAAGAAATTTCTTTGAGATTACCTATCATCAATAACCTCCAACCTTTATACAACCAAAATGAATGTATATTCGGTTTGTAAACCCAATTCCAAAGTATGTATTAGTTTCTTTGTTTTTAAATTGTTCTACTTGATTCCTTTTTTATTCTCTTAGTCTCCTTTTTTGACCAATATAATACATCTAACCATATTAAGAATATTTTGCACTAAATACTACTCAACAAGTATTTTTTAGACCGTTAAGGATGAGAAATTAACTGTCTTTTAAGCTACATTATACAGATTTTGATGATTCCAAACAAAGAAGATTCTTTGAAGATTGATCAATGACAAATATTTAATGTTTGTTGACATACTAATCTTTAATTAACTAATATCCTTATCATGAACCCACTCTTTGTCAATATTTTGTTATTTTTAGATGTTCTGTCATCACCCAAAACTCTTGTCTCCATACACAAGACTCTTGTCGCCCAAGTAACATGAAGTGAAAAATCATAACCAAAAGTATATATTCTTGAATACTTAATATTAACACCACTGAAATAATAAAGACCATCACTTCTTAATTCATATAACATCATGGAAATAAAAAATAACATTGTTTCTGACGTTATCTTCTTAACAATTATAACTTGTTGGTTCCTAACTATTTGCTCATTGTTGATTACATATTGTTGATATCTGATTCTAGTGATTGTTGATTGCACTAATTTCCATTGACATCAATAAAAATACCAAAGGCCTCAACACCATAACCTAATGGTTTCTTCATAGTAAGATTACAATACACATCATATATTTATTACTAGATGTTGTATAAATACATAAGTAGGTACACAACCCTTTCTAGGGAAGAGTTCCCAGAGTTTCAGCGATGGTTACCACACACTTGGTGAAACATAGATAGAACTGTGGTTAAGGATATAATGTACCAACACAAACATCAAATGAATATAATATATCCACAAGTACAAAGAACATATAAAGACAAGTATGAACCATGACAAGAAGACAACAAGATTTCCACTCACAACCCAATAGAATAGGATACTAGAGTACAATAAAGAAAGAGTGTCATCACATAGCCTCCATCCTAGGTTTTCCTATTTGTAACACCCCAAAATTGACATCTTACAACCCTAACCAATTTTGTTGCATTTTATCAATCTTCTGAATCATCAGACTCCTATTGTATTCTGAATTTTGACTGACTCTACTTGACCTAAGTGTCAAATGCAGAAAACCCTAAATCTACATTAATCACATACTTAATTCCTAATTGGATAAATAAACCCTATGATCGAATTAATTTAATTAAAAAATTCCTAGCATTTTAATTAAATTAAATTCACCCTTTTAGCTAAAACACTTAAAAAGGAATTAAATAATATTTGATTATTAAATAAATATCCTCATTTCAATAATTAACTTAATTGTTCAAATAATTGAGAAAATACATTTATGAGGTCATATTCTATTTATTTAATTAAATATTATCTCCAGTTTAGAAATAGAAACTTTGAGTTAACTATGATTTAAAAGAGAAACAAATCAGTTAAACTCAAAAAGGCAACAGTTGACTATTTCTCTCAAAAGAAACTTTCTATTCTCAACTGATCTTCAATAAGTTAACTGTTTCTCTCCAAGGAAACTTTCTATTCTGAATAGACTCTCAGTCTATAAAAGAACCTCATTTCTCATTCAAGAGAGAATGCATTGTTGAAGCATGAAACCGCTGTTAAATTATTAACTCATATTTTATGCAATTCAAGAGCTTTCATTTTGTTATCACTTGCAATGAATTAATATCATGCTCTTAGATTAATCATACATAGATTAGCTTCTTTCAAGCACTTATAGATTAATCTTCACTTGTTTGTTAGCCTAATATTGCATTTCATATTCCTAGATTAAATCCTTCATTCTTAGGTTGATCTTGGTTGTTGGGCTCTCGAATGCTGAGAGCTACTCAAAACCCTGCCTAGATAGGAGGCAACAGGTTGAATCACACAAAAATGCAAGATGGATAATTTCATATCCATTCTTGTATGTGACTGGTGAGTAATGACTATGTTGAAGTGTATGGCTAAATCAGAGGCCCACATTTAGCTATCACATTTCTTGTGCCCACCGTGGGGTAGGATATTCAATTTCTTGGCCTCGTACTTTACATTTGATTTCAATTCTATTTATCCTCATATTATACATTCACTTTGAGTCAACATTGACTCCGCCGTTGTGTTTGGAATGTCATTTCGGTTGAAAATGACTATAAACATGTCTATACACGGTCAAAAATGATTTTGTGGCAAAAATAATTTGCAAACAGAAGTCGTATGACCTTGTGCATGCAAACCGAGGCGATCTCTGCACGCAGACTGAGAAAAGTTTCAAAATTTTTAATCTATGTATTTTAGCAAAATAGTAGGGTCTGGGCTCAAATCCCTAAACCCTCACGCTTAGTATATTTTATCCACGTATTATAAACATTGCATACTAACCATAGGTCAAACCCTTGCGCGAACCACATGCCAAGGACTTCTCTTTACAAGTTGTGGGTTGAGATTTGTTTAAAAATTGCAAAAGATTTTATTGTAGGGGAAATGTGGGATTAAATCCCACACCCCCACTGCCACTCCACCTGCTGCCTCCACCAAACCCCACCCCTTCATCCCCAAAACCCCACCCTTCACTGCTTCCCTCCCGCCACTTCCCCTACGCCAGCAGCTTCCATCATCCGCTCACAACTCATGAAACCCAAACCACCATAGCTTCCACCATCCGCCCACAACTCACGAAACCCAAACCCTTGCAGCTTCCACCATCCGCTCACAACTCACAAAACCCAAACCCCCGCAACTTCCACCATCCGTCGCTTCTATACCCAAACCCTCACAGCCTCCCTCACCGCACCCCACCTCCAAACATGCCAACCCAAGTGCTCACGACCTCTACCTGCCTAAACCCCAACCCATACTATTTCCCCCACCGCTTCCCTTCCCATAGCCACCCCGTACTATCTCCACCCGCATAGCTACGCTTCTTGCCCCCACCACTGCTCCTCCTCCCACCCACAACCTCAAAACTCAAAACTCCCAGCTACCCTTCGCAACCCCTCATCTACTCTCCTTGCTGTGCCACCTCCCCTTCGGTCACTCAGCCTACCTTGCGCAACAATCTCCCACCTAGCCGCCACCACTAAAACCCTAGCACCGCCCAAACACCACCCAAACAACCACCTCCGCTCGGGGATTTGAGGTTAAATTTGATGGGCATTTAAATGTTTCCTAACTGTGATATTAGCTTCTCATGACGTGTTGAAGACCATCAAATTTAAACACAACAAATGATGACATCAGCAGCATTTTAAATTTCTTGCCTTCACCATATGCATTTTTAAATTTGCAGTCTATTTTTAAATCATCATAACTTGCTTGTATTAACTCCTTTTTTTGAGTTTTTTTTTATTTGGGGTAGAATTGCATAAGGATCACTTTGGTGAAGTTATTTTTTGATTTTAATTTCTGGATTTCTTAGAAATTTCACTTTTTGGTGACTGTATCTACATAATCTCACATTTTGCAACTTCTAGAGCCTCGTACGGGCTCATACAATCACCTTTTTCAGTTCAATTTTTTTTGAAAATGCATAATTTTCTGTCTAATTTCTGAATATGTGATCTATTTTCTGATTTTCTGATTTTGATAATGTGGACTAATCTTTGGCTTTGATGTTCATGTGATTATCTTTTGTGTACAACCTAATAGTGGTTTGTAGAACGTTATCCAAGAAGAATAAATCACAAAATACTCATGAATTGGTTTTGCAGGTTGCCTTTGATCAGTAGAACGCAAAACATTATGCTTGCATTTTTTTTTAATTTCTTAAAATAGGAACGCATGTGCAATAATTTTTAAAATGAACTTCTATTTGATGTTTTAGGGATGACAATAATGTCAGGAAACTATGCTCTTGCCCTTTTTGGGATGATAAAAAATCTAGAAACATTATTGTCATTTTCTTATTCTACTTGAAGTGTCTTCTAGTTTTGTAAAACCAAGGAATTTCATGGATGTATCCTCTCCCCTCGCCTTCATGGATCTTGGGTGTAAGATAAATCCATACAAATCCTTTAGCATGGCTACCTCCCAAGTGCTTTAACAGAGCCGGTGAGAGTGGATTGCCCAACTGGTAACAGGCTAAAGCCAAGCCCTTCCGAACCGGTATATAAAAAATGTCATTATGATTAATGTCACAGTGAACAAAAGTTGATTGTGTTATACTAGGAAGAAGATCTCCCTCAATACCCTTGTGGTGTGTTAAAACCTACATAATGTAACTTCTATAGGCTGGGAGGCCTCCATAACGAAGCTAATCTTTCGCAAGTATAACCACCTGAACAGATGCCCTGACTACACACTTTGTTCTAGTAACCAAAATCCCTCTATCTGTTGGCATGGAAGGTCAGAGACTGACTAAGATGTCCCACACTTTCATGGCTCTTAGTAGAGACAACAGACCCTTGGTAAGTCATTACCCTTGGGATTCAAATCTTGGTGTGCCTAAGAAGTGAGTGCACTATAAGGAGGAGCCCATGCCTCCAAGCTTCTAAGTTGTCCGCTATGAGAAGGCATGGCTAAACTTTGGTTCAAGTGGGAATTCAACAGATATTGCCTTAACTTACCTAGGATTTTGGTGTCTCTATTCTTTTTACAACAAACATTCTGCTTTATGTTTCTTGCATGGGTGAAGCACCAAAACAAACAGACATAAAACATTCAAATCAAACATCAAACCAATCATTCAGATTCAAAAGATGCACTTCTAGGTGTTAGCTATCGACTCTTATCTGAGTTTCAAAATCTACTATCCAAATGTTGAGAATCTATCAACTTTCTACCCAAATTGCTATTCTATTGTGAAGGTTCTGTCCAAATTTTCACAAAATATGTGTTCTCATCAAACATCACTACTCGTTTGTCTTTGACTATAATTTGTTGATAGTCTAACTCGTCGCTGTTTCAAAATCTAACTTTGTTGTGCTAGTCCACGTGACCTATTATCTATTTCAATCTTATCATCTTTGTCTACATTGTCCTTATCTTGAGTTGCGAAAGAAGGTTCATCAACCTTGAATTAAGATCAGAGTCATTGCTATCTCTATCTCAGTTGGACATTATCTCCTTTGTCCTTTGGTCTTGGACTTAATCAACACTTTAGATATCACTTCGACACCTATCAACCAATCAATCGATTCATCATACCCTCTTCAATCTTCTTAGCAAGTGCATCAAGACAATCTTACAATGTCTAAAAGCAAATCTTAGGGCAACTTTATTAAAACAACTTGAATCTTTGAAATTTGAACTTCAAGAATTGAACAAGAAGGAAACAAATACTTCATCCAATGAATCCTCATTAAGATCAACCTATCCTTTTCTATTTTATCATGATTCTCACATCTCTCCACTTCCTTATAACATGGGTAAATCTTGGTATGACAATCCCATCTTTGACCAAGACCAGTTTTATGACAATCCCCTCTTTGATCCAAAACAGTTTTATGACCATCCTATCTTTGATCAAGAGAATGTAGAAGAAACTATGATAGAATTAGATGAAAGTCTTTTCTATCCGCAACAAAAAGATATTGCAAGTCAAGAAGCGTCTAATTATCCTTTAGAGAGAATCTTTACTCCTTTGGGACAATCTTATCAATCAACATTAGAGGAACTTCTTGAACATAATCTCATCACATTGCCTCAAGCCACATCATGTGGATTCATATTCTTGAGTCCCTATTGTGCATATCATTGGCATAACAAGCATAAAACTTCATATTGCATGGAGTTGAAACATAATATCCAAGATCTCATAGTGATGGCATAATTACAGTGGAAAATTCTAATGAATGATCTAGTGAAGATACTAATCTCAAGCATCATCAATATCAGGAATCCATGTTTAGCAATGGTTCCCATATCACATCTACTTCTTCCACCATTCCTCCATCTCCTAAAGCTTCACCATCTCTATCAATAACTAATCCTAATGATGACTATGTCTACTCTCAAGGACTACCTCTAAAGGAGATCCAAGCTAATCAGCATACAGATGCAAGCCTTTTTCAGACTTCAAAGATCATAGACCTAAAGTGTCCATGTGATTCAATTCTTATCATGCCTATTCCAAAGGATTCTCCATCAGTGTGTCAAGATTCCTTCATACAATTAAACACTCCTACCTCATCCTCAGAAGTGGCTCCATGTCAAGGAGACAATCCAAAGTATGAAGAAACAAATATCAGTAATGATCAAGATCAAGAAAACATCCATCCTTATCCAATGGTTGACCAAATTCACACATCTCAAGAGTCTCATGATGATTTTATCATCCCTTCCATTTCTTCCCAGAAGAAACTCTTACATCTCATATATTTTATCCATCTCTCAAGCAAGATCAAGATATCATTTCCACCATCTCTAAGGAACCTATTGAAAATCAAGAGCAAAGTACCCTTTGTACACCATCTAATAATCCTTGTCAAGATCAGAGCATCCCATCATCTCCTTGTCACGCTCTTCCATATACAAAAACTATCATTCCTCTAAATCTCTTGCATAACAATAAATCCAATCAAGATTCAGATGCTCCTATCAAAATTTATCCTATCAAAGCTACTCATGCTCCTGTTGATATACAGATGAATTCTAAAGAGAAGAGCCTTGGTCATGCAACTCACCCTATAGATGTTGATATCCCCTCCACACTTTATATCCCTCCATTAAAATTTAATAATTATCCTTCACTATCCTCCAAATCCATCCTTGGTCCTCATATTCCAAAGCTAAAACCGTCAAACCTGCCATCTATATTGGGTCCTTATGTCCCTCAATCCACCATGCCTATGAATACTAGTTTTTCATCCACTTATCCTATCTCCTATCAAGATCAACAAAGACATACATCCTTGAAATCTTCTTATCAACCAATCCATATGAACTAGTCATATCGGCCTTATTCATCCACAATTCCCAAGTCTTTTGGAAGCAATTTGGATGTGCAATGATGAAATAAAAGATTCAAGAATCCACGTACATATGAAGATCACTATGTCCCATCTAATCAACATGTGACTACAAAGAGACCGCAAAGGTCTACTGAACAAAGAACAATATCAAAGAAAATATGAGTTCCTAAATGCATCATGGATGAATTGCGTTCTAAATCATCCAAAAAATAAAGGAAATTCAAAAGCTATGTGGATTCCCAAGTCTCTTCCAAAGGACTTGGATACAAAAAGAAAATTTGGATTCCCAAGTCTCTCTTAAAAGGCTTGAACAAAATGGAAATGTTAGAATTGGCATCCAAGCTTCCAAAGGCTTACATTCTATCTTCTTTCAAATTTTTTTCACCTACTAAACCTATTTTGGGTCCTCATGTCCCAAAATCCATTACCTTGAATACTACATCCATCTTGGGCCCTCATATACCGAGATCCATATCAAAACCTAAATCCATTTCACACACTTTTCCTCTATCACTCCATTTTCCTTCAAGATGTGTGTTGATGTTGATCTTGCCTACACAAAACTCTCACTACCGCACCCAATATCCTACCCCTACCTACTATCCTTCCATATTAGGTCCTTACATTCCTGCTATTCCTCTCATCTAGTCCATAGCATAAATGCTTGGCTACCATCTCCATTATCCTCCATATCATTTTTCCCTACCATCACCCTATCAACATCTTTGAGCATAATTTCAATGGCCTTGGCCTATCATAGCATATCTTTCAAAGGAGGACTATCTAAAGAGAAAAAAGCTTAAGTTCCTCCATAAAATCAAAAGTACAAAAAAAAAGAAAAAAAAAGTGCCTTGGTGAAAACCTAGTAAATAGGCACCTTGGTAGCAAAAGTAAAGATAAATCAATCCATCCTATGGTGAAAACCACTTCTTGTGGTGCCTTGGATAAGTACCATGATGAAAACCTAGCAAACAGGCATCATACGTAATTCCTCCTACTTGCACTCTTCACTTGGGGGCAAGTTCCTTCCATGTCATCTTCTCTATCATATCTTACATCTAGCTAGCACGTGAGCATCCATGTTCTTCCTGTGATCTTGAGAAGGTTGAGCCTATCCATGAACACACATGTATCCCGACATTCATTATCTTTCCATTAGCTTATTCACTTGCTCTCATCCACGGTACCCTATCATGATCTTGATTATCCCAAGCCTATCCTTCCTACCTTTGAGCATTCCTACCATAATCCAAAACATGCACTTATACCTCCATCAACCTCTATCCTGATCATAGCTATATCCTATCCAACATTGACCCCTTAGTCTTGATCAAAATGAAAAATCTAAAAATGCAAACTTGCTTCTCAAAAACTTCTTGACATGTCCATGCTTTTGGACCACATGCTTTTCATGACATTAGGTCATTATCCTATACGCTATCCAGCACCGCTCCATGAGCCTATATTTCTATATTCTATTTTCCCTAGCTTGGGTAATCTTGAGGAGACTATCCTTGCAGGCCGCATTCACCCTCTTCATCCATCATTGTCTATTCGTCTCATCCATCAACTTTCTAATCCATCTGCAATGTCCTACACCTTGCTAGACATTGGGGGAAAACCAATGTGATCTTGCTTGTGATTGAGTTAAAAAGACTAAAAAATCATAAAAATTCCTGAAAAATGGTCATCTTGGTGAAAACCTAGCAATAGGCACTTTGATGCATCAACCAAAAAAATCTCTATTGCCTATCTTTAAATGCACAGGTATCGGGGAAATCTAACCTTCACTCCTCAAGATTGAGCCTCGTTCTGGGGATAGTCTTTTGAAAGGCAATAATCTATTCGGTATCTGGGCAATCTAACCTAGATTCCTAGGAGTCAACATGCTCTTAGTTACCTTCAAGACACCAACTTACATGGATTGAAACTTTTCATATTCTCAGGGAAACCCTCCTGGTCTAGGGGAACTTTCCTATCACCTTTTGGGATCTATTTCATGACAGTCACCAGTGGTTCTCACTGTGTCTGCCTACTGTTGCTTTGCTTATACTAAGATCTCTCTCCTTGAGAATCTTGCTTACATCAGTCACTAGTGTTTCTCACTATGTCTATCTACTGATGTTTAGCTAGTATTACAATCTCTTTACTCGAGAATCTCTCTAGCATCAGTCACCAGTGGTTCTCACTATTTCTATCTACTGTCATTGTACTATTGAGATTACTCACATCTGTTGCAGTTGGAGTTATACTCAAACATTCTATCTATTGATACTCATCCTTGGCATTCATTTCTTTAGTTTGTACAAAGCTTTCAGTCACTTTCGTGATATTCTGGTTCCTCTACGAACCCTCCTGAATTGACACTAATCTAGAGTCATAAGCCTGGGGGAAATCACATCAAGTTTGTCCTTATAGTATGAGTCAATTCTGTAGGATTTGAGAAATACAAATCCACAGAATGCCAAGAATACCTGCATGTAAATAATCTGTTACATGAGAGAAGAAGAAAGAGGGAAAAAGAAGAACTCAGAAGTTACTCAAAATGTGAAAGCTAAATTATAATTTGAGTTAATGAAAAAAGAATTACAAGGTTCAACCTATACAGGTGAAGAAAACCCTAAAGCCTTACAAGGTTCAACCTATAAAGGTGAACAAAACCCTAAAGCCTAAAAAATCTAGGTTGCACATTAATAATTAATAAAAAAATTAATTATTAATGCACCCAAGAGAAAGCTTAAGCACTAAAGAGTAATAACTTAATTAATTAAATAAACATGATTTAATAAGAAAGCTAATGATTACTCTAACACCCCCCTTAAGCTAAGCGCAGGGGGTAAGCCAACCTAGCACAACTATGAAAGAAGGAAATGGGTCCCAGCAACAAGGTCCGATCAGGCACCCAATACAAGGAAATCTTTGTAAACCAGAGATAGAGAAGAAAAACCCAGTGGGAAAAACCCCTCTCCAAAAAGAGATAGAAAAAAGAAAAAAAGAAATGGCTCAAGAGACTCTCTCAAGACCATAAGTACAACCAACCCCCCCATGAGAGAGGGATGAGACACCAAGGCCCCCTAGAATGAAGAAACTCTTGTCACAATGATAGATGCTTGATGTAGAATCCAAAAGGAGATCCTGAAGTGACAAATAATATTCCTCCCCTTGGGAAGAAACGAATCCAAAGGACGCTGTCAAAGAAACCCTGTGAAGAGTGATGAACCAATCTATCTCAGGATGTGTGCCATGATCGGATGCTAAATAATCTCTTTGTCTGAACTGAAACAAATGATTCCAAATCCAAACTGATGTGGAGAATCTTAAAATACTACTGCAGAATGCACAGATAATGGTGGGCAAACAATGATAACCTGACTGTCAAGGTAGAGGAGATGAATGTCCTCAAAATAATCCTCCAAATATGTAGTATAAGACTCAAAAAACAAGAAAGATATGTCTACAACATAAGAGTCCAAAGTATCTATGTCTAGAAGATGTATGATTCTCTGCTGCACAGAATCAGGAGGAACATGAGATGCTGATGAAGTCTCAGTTTGAAGAGTGGGAACTCTGAGACAAGCCTCTGATCCATTGGAACACGTAAGGGTGTCTAAATACAAGCTCCTCTAAAGTATCATGATCAAATGGTGTATTCCCTCTCCAAGCAATTGGTATGATATAATCTAAAGCAGGATCCTCTGGGAATGGAGAGAGATTAAGGTCTCCATAGATCTCTCAAAGACGTGTCCAAAGTGGGTGAGGAAAATCAATGTTCGATATAGCCAACATAGTGTCATGATCAACACTAGACACTATAATTCCTACTATGTGATCTCTAATAATATCCCATGCTAATTTTCCCTCTGAAGTGGTTGGTTTAGGTATAAGATCATACAAATAAGGCAAAAAATCAAGCAACCTACAATGTGTAAGTATACCATTTGCCCATGACTCATAATTACCCCATTCCAAAACAATAACTGAAGGGTGAGAAGAAAAACCCATGATAACTCTTTTAAATTAAAAACAAAGTGAGAAATCTGACCTTACTACATTTAGATTAAAACCTGGTGCAAGAAGGAGGGAAACGAAAGCTACAACTTTGAAATTAAAAATTGTTACTCACATGGCCAAATATGCATACAAAAATAGTATCATTATCTCCGGCTTGGAAAGAGCTTTCCAATGATATTTTGGTTTTCGAAAATGGACACCGTATGCAAAAGATATGGCCAAAACACTGAAGGCTGCATTTTTTTGGAGAAGTGTCAAAACTGTGTGACGGTTTCATGAACGCCAAATTTAATCATGATCTGTGACCTGTGTCCACTGACATCAGTCTTGTATATGCATACCTTGTTGCACATGAGGGTACTTTTTGAAAAGGTACGCACCTTTTCATTTGTTTCTAGAAAGATTTTTTTTCAACAAACATTTGGAAACATTGGTTTTTTTTTTTTTTTGAAATTTTTTTTGTAAAAAAACAAAATTTGTTTTTTTTTTCTAATTTTTTGATATTTTGAACATTTTTCTCCTTGAAATTTGTGTCGTACTATTTAGGAGAGAGAAATTTTTTCCCAAAGGTCACTGTAGCCAAAAATGGCAAACTTTATATAAAAAAGTGATCTCCCGGGCCTTCTAAGCATGATGGTAAAGTTTGTTTTCGCTCAAAGTGCTCAAGAAAAATATGTCTCTTTCAGATTGAAGAGAAACCCCCAAAAAGTTGTAGTTTTCGCCCTCAAATCACTACTTCAAAAATACCAGACCAGGCAGCAACAGTGTGGCTCTTATACCATGTAGGTTTTGACAAATACAAATCCACAGAATGCCAAGAATACTTGCATGCAAATAACCTGTTATACGAGAGAAGTAGAAAGAGGGAAAAAGAAGAACTCAGAATTTACTCAAAATGTGAGAACTAAATTATAATCTGAGTTAATGAAAAAAGAATTACAAGGTTCAACCTATAAAGGTGAACAAAACCCTAAAGCCTAAAAAAGCTAGGTTGCACATTAATAATTAATAAAAGAATTAATTATTAATGCATCTAAGAGAAAGCTTAAGCACTAAAGAGTAATAAATTAATTAATTAAATCAATATGATTTAATTAATAATCAAACTAATGATTACTCTAACAAAGTCAGTCATCGTTGTTTGCTACTAGGGGCATGGGTCCCCAATTAGATCGCATCATTGTTAGGTATTTGAGAAATATAACTCAGATCCCTAAGGATCAAGCTTCATTCTGGAGATGATTCTTGAAATCTCATTGTTAGGTATCTGAGAAATCTAACTCAGATCCCTGAGGATCAAGCTTTGTCCAGGACATGATTCTCAAAATCTTAATCTATTACGTATCGGGGAAATCTAACCTGGATTCCTGAGAATCAAGCTTCGTTCTGGAGATGATTCTCAAAATCTCATCTATTAGGTATATGAGAAATCTAACTCAGATCCCTGAGGATCAAAATTTGTTCTGGAGATGATTCTCAAATTCTCATCTATTAGGTATTTGAGCAATCTAACTCAGATCCCTGAGGATCAAACTCCGTTCTAGAGATGGTTCTTGAAATCTCACTAGGGGCATAGGTCCCCAAATCAGCTCATATCTTTGGATTGCACTAGGATTAGTAATCTTGTTCATTCTAAAGGACAACACTCTACTGATACCAACACGTGTTTTTCAACACCACACTCAATAGTGTTTTTAACACTATATTTGGCCACATCTGTGTTTCTTAACACACATTGGATATCGCAAATGTAAACAACATATCGATAGCAATCAAACACATCACACTCACTAGCACGATGGTGTTTCTCAACACCCCTATACCTATACACATCCGAAAACTTTGAAACTAGCTGAGCTATGATTGAATCTTTCTTTTTTATGTTGTCTGTTCTAATGGGTTTCATTAATATTTTCTTTGTCTACTGATTATTGGTGTGGTCCCGATGATCTGACGACATCAAATAAGTAGGGTGTATGTGATAAGAGCTTTCACATTAAGGTAGAAAATCCTCACATCCCTCAATCTTGTTTATTTTTATACCAAGGTGAGGTCGGTACTATCGCCTTGATTATTATCTATCTGCTTGTTTACTAGTGTACTCTTACTATATCAAACTGGAAACAATGTTTAGGTCATCTCGACTTTTATGCCCTGATGCTTACATTAGTTTCCCATATCTTATCTGATGACAGTCATACTCATATTATTATGGTTGTAGTGACACCAGTAAGGATTGTATCGACACTGATGTTCCACAAATGCTCTATGATGATAACTATTCAATGGGTCCAACAACCACGTCCTAGGGATTGTATCTAGCATAGGATTACACTTTCATTGCATCTAGCATAGGATTTCACTTTCACTGCATCTATCATAGGATTTCACTTTCATTTGTATCTAGAAAAAGATTGCACATTCATTCTAGACTTGCATTCTAGAAAACATTTTGGTGTTCACTTCATTTTTTTCTCCTTGATTTGTATGATGAGGGGTTCTTCTTCACCATTCTGGCTTCATCACTACTATCCAAGTGTTTGATCCTCGCTCTCACTCTTCAAAATTGTCTATATTGACCTCTCTGAATCCTTTTTTCGGGATCAAAATCAAAATCTAACACTTCTATATAGCTCAAAATTGCACATAATATTTTTACGCGATCAGATGCTTGTGTAGTCAACTTTGTGACGTTGCTTTCTTGTCATAATCATCTCCAATATTAGACATTTCTTCTAGATTATTCCATAATCTGTTCTGATTTCTTCTTGATGTTCGATTCAACTTCTCTCTGCGATTTCTCGCTCTCAATCACCATTATGGCGTTTCAGCTTTCCATTTTTCTCTCAAGGGGGCAGAATGATTACATCATTGAATTACTTTCAATCTATCTTAATCAATCTAATTTGATTTCAATCTATTAGGTGTCTGGGCGGTCTAACCCAGATTCCTGTGGATCAAGCTTCATTCTAGAGATGATTCTTGAAATCTCAATCTATTAGGTGTCAGGGCAATCTAACCTAGATTCCTGAAAGTCAAGCTTCATTTTGAAGATGGTTCTTGAAATCTCACTGCCAGGTATTGGGGCAATCTAACGCTGACTCCTGAAGATTGAGCCTCATTTTGGGGATAGTCTTTTGAAAAGTGATAATCTATTAGGTATCGGGGCAATCTAACCTATATTCTTAAGAATCAAGCTTCATTCTGGAGATGACCCTCGAAGAATCAATTTAACTAGTGTCTCGACAATCCAACCTAGAATTTGGAGAGTTAAGCTCTGTTCTAGAGATAGCTCTGAAATATTTACATCATTAATTCTCAAAATCAATTTCAACTATCCTTCTATGCTTCATACATCAGACTTTTCTTTGAATCAATGCGTTGCCCGCACATCAATTCAAAGAGGGGCAAAATGTAACACCCCAAAATTGGCATCTTGCAACCCTATCCAATTTTGTTGCATTTTATCAATCTTTTGAATTATCAAAGTCCTATTGTACTAGGCAATTCTGAGTATCGAATGACTCTACTTGACCTAAGTGTCAAATGAAAAAAAACCCTAAATCTGCATTAATCACATAATTCCTAATTGGCTAAATAAACCCTTTGATTGAATTAATTTAATTACAAAAGTCCTAGCACTTTAATTAAATTAAATTCACCCTTTTAGCTAAAACACTTAAAAAGGAATTAAATAATATTTGATTATTAAATAAATATTCTCATTTCAATAATTGAACTTAATTGTTCAAATAATTGAGAAAATATATTTATGAGGTCATATTCTATTTATTTAATTAAATATTCTCTCCAAAATCTTCTCTCTAGTTCAGAAATAGAAACTTTGAGTTAACTGTGATTTAAAAGAGAAACAAATCAGTTAAACTCAAAAAGGCAACATTTGACTGTTTCTCTCAAAAGAAACTTCCTATTCTCAACCGATCTTCAATAAGTTAACTGTTTCTCTCCAAGGAAACTTTCTATTCTGAACGGACTCTTAGTCTATAAAAGAACCTCATTTCTCATTCAAGAGAGAATGCATTGTTGAAGCATCGAGCCGTTGTTAAATTATTAATTCATATTTTATGCAATTCAAGCTTTCATTTTGTTATCACTTGCAATGAATTAATATCACGCTCTTAGATTAATCATACATAGATTAGCTTCTTTCAAGCACTTCTAGATTAATCTTCACTTGTTTGTTAGCCTAATCTTGCATTTCATATTCCTAGATTAAATCCTTCATTCTTAGGTTGATATTGGTTGTTGGGCTCTCGAATGTTGAGAGCTACTCAAAACCCTGCCTAGATAGGAGGAAATAGGTTGAATCACACAGACATGCAAGATGGATAATTTCATATACATTCTTGTATGTGACTAGTGTGTGATGAAAATGTGTCACACTTCTATGAATCATTTCATTCAAGGTTGCTCAAGAATGAGTCCTCAAATATCGATCCATAGCTCTCTAGTCATGGAGTGCAAAGGTTTGAAATGGAGGCCCTCAGATTGACCTAGTTAGTGCCTATGCAAGTACACCATAAAATGAGAGATTCAAATGCATGAAAATGAGATCTACTCTATATGATAACAATGCATAAAAAGAAATTAATCTAAATGATAAAAATGCATGGCTAAATCTACGAAAGGAAATACAAATGCAAGATTAATCTATGAAAATAAACATGAATCTAATCTACATGAAGAGCCATGGATGCAAGAAGAATGAGACAAGAAGAGAGAAGTTGCAATATCCAAGCTTGAGTGCTCA
>MU225641.1:708650-733249 GCA_018584345.1 Thuja plicata
TGGTTGACCCAATAAAGGGAATGTCCACTACGGTTAACCCTCTCTAACAAGGAAGACTCACAATATGGACCACATGGGGACTTAGTTTGGATTCAAGGTTTCCAAGTTTCTGATTCTCCCAAAAGGGAAAANAGCATAATCCTCTAGCCTCTTCACCTCACCAAAACATAGCAAACATGATTCATTGACCCACTAATTTGAAATCACCTCATTCAAGGCTCACACAACAACAAATGACACCAATCCCCCAAAGAGAGAAAGTATTTCCAAAAATTGAAGCCCAAACCAAGTTGACCAATGAGATGAAAACAAAATCCTTCCCTACCTACAAGGGGATCTATCGTCAAGAAGAGCTTCGCATTTAAAAAAAGTGAATGAAGCCCACTCTCTCAAGATCACCACAAATAGTGTTTATAGGGTCTAATTACTATGTGAAACATATATGCAAGAAAGCAAATCTAGGTCCATTTTTAGAGCACCAATTGGAAATGTGACCTATGAAAGCAAGAAACACTCAAGTGAGATGTTCATTTTAATTCCCAAAATCCAAATGTTATAGAGATCAACAAAATACCTCCAATCCAATGCAATGCGAATCATTTTTTTGTTTATCCAAGCAAGTCCAAGCAATCCTCACGAACTCTCCAACAAGCAAAACAAGCAAGCAAACAAACAAGATATGCAATGTATATTCAACTTATATCAAACCCTAGGATTAAATTTGAAAATCAATTGTTAGGAGTAATAATAACTAGCAAATAATCCAAATGACAATTCACATCATGCATTGAACCATGTGAAAAATAAGTGCAAGCTAATCATTAAATACCCTTTTTTTTAATTTTGATTTTTGACCTAGTCAACAAGATCAGATTTGTTTGCTATGAATTCATATTTCAAACCTTAAATATAGAAAAGATACCCCTATTAAAAAATAGAGAGCTTTCCAAAAATGTCATAATTTAAAAAAAAATCTTTTCATTTGTACCCTAGGGAGCCATTTTCTCAAAATAGACTAGTTTTCATAAATTGGCCAAATGAGCTATAAAACTGCATTCAAATTTAAAAATCAAAGAATGGACCCCCTATAGAATTTAAAGAACTTTCCGAAAATGTAAAAATTTCTTAAAAATTTTCTGATTTGCGCCAAAAATTAAGGATTTATGAAAAATAAAGAAAAAATTATAAAAAATTCCAAATAGCTCAGAAAATTCTAAATTTTTTATTGGAGCTTCCCTGAAATGTCATCAACCTGCAAAAAATATTTCAGATTGAAAATCCAAGCCGTTTGAGAGATATGATCAAATATTTAAAAATCTAGGGTTTTTCATCTCCAAGATAATCTGCACAAGGGTTAGGCTTGAAAAACTTCAACAAAATAACCATGTAAAGACTAGAAAATATGAGATCTAAATAAAATGAAGGAAAATCAGGAGCATCATGCCCCACGGTGGGCACCAAAAATGTGTGACGAAAATGTGTCACACTTCTATGAATCATTCCATTCAAGGTTGCTCAAGAATGAGTCCTCAAATATCGATCCATAGTTCTCTAGTCATGGAGTGCAAAGGTTTGAAATGGAGGCCCTCAGATTGACCTAGTTAGTGCCTATGCAAGTACACTATAAAATGAGAGATTCAAATGCATGAAAAAGAGATCTACTCTATATGATAACAATGCATAAAAAGAAATTAATCTAAATGATAACAATGCATGGCTAAATCTATGAAAGGAAATACAAATGCAAGATTAATCTATGAAAATAAACATGAATCTAATCTACATGAAGAGCCATGGATGCAAGAAGAATGAGACAAGAAGAGAGAAGTTGCAATATCCAAGCTTGAGTGCTCAAATCCTCCTCCAAAATTGCTCTCCAAACTTGTAGCATAACAATACTATGAAAACCTAATATATGAAAATGAGAAGGAGAGATTTTCTTATATAGGAAAGTGAACGGTTGAGATTAAGAGGCAAAAAGAATTGATCAATAGTTGAGATTAAGAGGCAAAAAAACCACCACTTAGGAGGATGTGATGAAAAAGGGAATTTATTTACTTTTTCATTTAATTCATTTCCTTTTTCCTCAATTAAAGTGCTTTAAGTGGGGATTTTTATTTATTTAATTAAAAGAGACGTTTTCTTTTAATTAAATAAATTAGAAGAATCTTATTTAATTAAATGGGAGGAATTTTATTTAATTAAATAAGAGGAATTTTATTTAATTAAAAGAGAGATTAAATCTTTTAATTAAAAAAAATGATCAAACCTTAGGAAATATTAAAATAATTGAATAATTGAATTAATTACAATTTGATCAAGGAAATTGGTTTGAATTGAAAATGTTCCAAAGCATTGATTCAGAAATTTGATAAATTGATAAAATAATAAATGGGGCCCAAAGTCTAGGCGACCATTTTAGGGTGCATACAACTAGTGAGTAATGATTATGTTGAAGTGTATGGCTAAATCAGAGGCCCACATTTAGCTATCACACTATTCTGGTCTCTCTAGACCCTGACCCCAAGTGAGAACTCGTGTAGAATCGAATATTCCTTTCGTGAGGACAAGGAAGGTCGATTATGTCATTCTCAACATGCATCTTCTCTCATTACCATCCTTATCCTATACTAGCGCTTAAGGCATGAACGAGGCATCACAATTATATTTTTACTGTTTTACCCAAGTTAATTTAATTAGGTTTTCACTTGATTACATAACTCTCTAATGGGTTGCCTTGGACTGACTACTTTAGGGACCCGACCCCTATTGAGAGCCACTCTCCCAAATTAAATCTAATTATGCATCCCCTAGGGTTCAATCAAGGAATCATAAATCATCTAAGCATAAACCTTCCATATTCGTTTACAAAAACTCAAGTTTGAGAAATCAAGCATTTACATTATTTAGCACTAATCAAAGAATCAATCTACTTTGGACATACCTATGCTATACAATATTTATTTTAAACAATCTTTATTATGACAGTGTGTGGTATAGATTCATACACCCCATGTTATTGATACATGTATTGATGCCCCAAAAAGACATCACATACATCTAAAGGTGTTACATCACATATTACTTTATCCTTGAATGGTTTTATTAAATATGATAGATGACATTGTTAATTTATTTGAATATCTTGCCCCTCATTTACCCAACCCATGGTTTATGGTTGTGGGTGTCTTGTTATTTTCAAATTTAGTCTTTTGATTGTCTCCCTAGATATTGATTTCTTCTAGCTACCACTGTCAATAATAAATTGTAGAGGCTTTCCATCAACCCACATCTGTAAATTGAACAATCACTCTTCATCTTCATGAGGCAATACTTTGGTAGTTGCAACTATGGCATACATGTTTGCTTCTATGACCAGATCACTCCTCTTTTTCTCAGGTATATGTTGGTGATGATTCAAGATCAACTTCCTCTCCTTGTATTTTTGTCATCAAACTCTTGATAATTCAAAAATCCTTTGTGTTATGAAATGGGGTCTTTTGTATATCACACCACATGTGTGTATGTGAT
This sequence comes from Thuja plicata, assembly GCA_018584345.1. Lineage (NCBI taxonomy): Eukaryota > Viridiplantae > Streptophyta > Pinopsida > Cupressales > Cupressaceae > Thuja > Thuja plicata. Next base: position 712,182 of record MU225641.1, read on the forward strand.
TATGTCTTTTTAGTAGTTCATGTCTTCTTAGGTAAGTTTGGGAGAGGTTCCTTGAACACCTATTTTATTGTAAATTTATTTTTACCTTCACCCCTTGGATTATTATTTACAAAGTAATCTCTCTTTCCTTTTTGCTTGAATTTTTCTTCAATTTTCATAGCATGTTTGAAAGCAGTCACCAATGTTTCAATGTTCAAGAACTGTATCTCAGTCTAAATATATCTATGATGTTCACTGCAATATTTCAGAATTTGATGCTTCTCTGAATCTTCAATACCATTTTTTGTTGAAAGTGCATGGAATGTATTGGTGTAATCTTGCACAGATTGATCCCTCTTTTATTGAAGAAATTTCCAATCTATATATTTTTGTTCATATATATCCTCAAGAAAGTATGCCTCTTTTATGTATTCTACAAATTCTTCCCATGTAGGCTTGTTATCAAGGGATTTTTCCAATTCTTGTCCAAGAGGCAAGTCTCTATCTCTATTTACCACTTTAGTTTCCTATGTTAGTTTGATATGACTTTTACCTTTAGGGAGAGAAAACATGATTAAATTTATACATCAGAGAAATGATTTCCAAAGAAGTATCATTCTAGTTTTGATAACCAGTTATCAACAACATCAACATAAACCTTTCCTTCAAATTTTGGGATATCAAAATTTACTTGCACTTTGAAAGGGGTATTTCCATGAAAAGGTGCCTCTGCTTCATAGGATTACCAATTTTGTAGAAGGCGTGGAAATTGACTCATAATCTCTTCTCGTTTCTTATTTAAAGATTCTTCCACCATTTTCCTAACAGGGTTTGATGAATCATGTGACATTTTTGATTGTGTGCATCTCAAAGGAGGGTATTTTGACAAATCTTGTGTGTCCAATCCTAGTCTTCGATAGCCAGATCTTGTGTGAACTATCTTATAGGAGCATTCTCGCTCTAATACCACTAATCTGAAACAAGATAAGGCTGCAAATAATAATATTTGGTGAAAAATAAACCTATGATATTATGTTCAATGTGGAATAAAACTGCAAACTCGTGAAAGAATTGTATGTATTCCAAAAACCACATTTTATTCAAAATTGTAAGAATATATACAAATTGTAGAACACCAAAAGTCACCAAAGCCGTAATAATTTGAAATGAATAACTATTTGTGAGAATATATATATATATATATATATATATATATATATATATATATATATAATTCAAAAAAACTAGGAATTTATTTACCCCAACTTGTTGGAGTCATAACTTTTGACTTGATGCTCGAAATTCAGAACCATTTGCACTGTTTGAAAGGTCTCCAAGAAATCTAAATTAATTTCTTAAATTAGTATGCCCATGGAAAATAATTTTAGGGACCGATGGAAGTCTCAACCCTAGATATTTCTCCAAAGACCTGTTAGAACCAAAAATTTCCAAACAATTTCAAGCACCCTAATATGTGAAATTAGTGGTCACTTTGTAGAGGTACCTAAACTAAATTATGATTTTTCCTTGATACTGATAAAGATGATATGTGATGAATGATGATTGAATTTAAGACTTAGATAATACATGGGAAAGGTAAGGATAAGAATTGACTCGTGTTCTAAATGTCTCCATAAAGAAAGGTTATCCATCTAGTGTATGTTGCATGCTCTCTAGGTAATAAAAGGTCTAACTGCCTGAAGCATAGTAAACCTCTCATTCCTCTCATACCTAATGTCAGAGTGCCCATTTTCTTCCCTATAATCTTATCCAAAACTCCAAAACATGTCATATGCTAGATCTAAAATGTGTTGCCATTTTTATATAGGATTACCCTCAATTATACAAAAAAAACCACTATCTAGACGAGCCAAAATTACCTTAAAATATATCCTAAACTATTATAAAACCATCCTAGACTATTTTAGACTATTTCAGCACTATACTACCGTCTTTACTCCTAATATGTTGATAAAATGTTCAAAATTATTGTAGACTTGAGAGAAGGAGGATGTCGATTGAAGAGAAGATGAAATTTCAACCTACACAAAAGATGATGCTAACAGAGAATGGAAACGAGCAAAAATGCAAATCTAAGGAATACCCATTTCATAAAATCAAGTTTCCAAGCTCTAGATCAAAGCTCTGGTCCGTAAAAAATGTTTTGGGCTGTCTACCAAGCCGAAATCAAAGAGATATGTAGCTATTGACTAATTAGTTGATTACTTTTTCTTTTTTTTAAGAGTTTTTTAATTTTAATAGAGTAAGTGGTGTCTCTTCACCCCAAAGGGGTATGGAAACTATTCAACCACATATATATGTGGTGTAAAATGTAAAGATAAGGGGCATCACATTGTAATATATATTACCATTTAAAAGCAATATAAATCAATACTTTATTTCTCAATTTGTGTTGTGGAAAATTCTTTGTTCACGGAGATCAGTTCTCTATGGTTTTCAATTCAAAAAAATGAATGTCATCTTAAATATTCTTATGAAATAATTATTTTTTGTCATAGCAGTTTGATAAACAAGATTCATTTGAGACTTCCTTATCCTTATGTTTCTTGCCTGAATGATCTTTTCAAGTAAAAGTTAAATTCAATTGGGTTGATTGTTGTGGAAAACAATAGTTAAATAGTATTGAGGGTTAGAATAGTCAAAAGATTCATCCAAGTGGAGAATTTAAAAATTGTCTCATAGGGTTATACATGAAGGTCGAGAAGGAAGATGACTCTATCGCCCAAAAGAGAAGAAGGCACTGGTCAATTATATATAACTTTATTCAAAATATAATCAGATTATAGTAGGAGAAGTAGAAGATAGATAGAAGGAAGAATTGGTCATAAATCAAGATAGTTGTAGATAAGATCAAAGAAGTAGAAGTAGAAAGAAGAATAATCAAGAAAGTTATAACGAAATCAAGCAGTTAGTAAGTGAATCGATTTATTTCAAGAATACATGTCATTTTGAGATAGAGACTAGAAGTAGGATACAAATAAGAGACATAATATGTTATAAAAGACACCAGCTTGAAGATCTAGTTGGTGAATAGGTGCACCTGCTTAGGTCTTATAGAGCCTAAAGTGAAAGTTCAACCATAATTTGGTTACTCCCATTTTCTGGCCAAGTCAATTGTAAGGTTTGAATATAGAACTTGGCATACTCTTAGAATTTTTCAATCTGTTGATTTGGGAACCAACAAGACCCTTGAAAATGCAAATTACTAGAACCTAAAAAAAACCGAAAAAAAAAATGAAAATTTGAATTTTCACTTTTTCTCAATTCTATACCCTTGAAGACTTTGAATCAACTAACCTATAATGACATTTTAGATGGATAAATACATACATAAAAGACCATAATAAAACATAGCAACTAGATTGTGGTATCAGATTGTTATGTGAGGTTTTCATTCATTTGTCTCTTTTATTTCATAAAATATGTGATAATATTTTTTTTACTAATTTGATTTGATTATTTTTTCTTGATAGTTTGATATCTAAATTACCTGCATCATAATGACTAGACTAAATAAATAACATTAAATGTGACAACTTCCAAAGAAATTTAAACATTTAAAACTAACTTCCTTATTCTTTTATGTTAAATATAACATAATACTAATATTTGATCAAATTTTGAATTCAAATATGACTACATTGGAGTCATTATTAATGTTACCAGATTTCAGTTTTTTTCACCATATTTGATTAGGTTGTATATCCTTAAAACATACATCCACAACTTTAAATTGCAGTATTATTTGTGAAGGAAGGTATCCACACCTCAACCTATCTTTGACACACCTTTTCTGGTCAGTTCCTTTACATGACAACCTTCCATTAATATCATTGGGAGGTTTTGGCATGATTGGGGGATCAAGCTCTGGATTTCGCAAACTTGTCTGAAATGTAGGTGAAGGTGTTAACATGGACTGATGCGACGTTTATTGGACCACAAGATGGCATGTCAGCCGACTAGTCCTACCCTTCTCGTACATTCATCGGAAATTTGAACCATTGATTGAAGGCCACTTGAAATGATGGGCCTGTGCTAACTCACATAGAGTTCAGAGGTACTTGAGTAGTTCCTGATCGGCGGTGTATGACTGTTCACTCCACTAACAGATAGTGCTTCCACTCCTTTATAGCCTGCACTAGGGAAACCCACTCCTTGTCCCATGGAAATAGCTTAGGCCCACCCCATTGAACAAACGAAATGATAGAAGTGAAGAATATTGATGATCCAGCAACTTGGATGACAACATCACTACTTTTGATCTTCTCTGCTTCACAACTGCAGGAGAAAAACACCCACTATGGTTCTACCACATTTCTCAAAAGAGGACTGGCAAAAAAAAGCATTGGTGCTCAAAACCTTCTACGACTTCACCCAAATGAATTGGTTTAGACCTGGCACCCGAGGGAACCACTAACATGAAAGAACCAATTGGCGATTAACTAGGGGTGAGGATTTTTTTCTTGCAGGGGTTATTCTTATCCGTCTCACAGATTAGGGGCAAATCAATGGTCACTGTGAATTAGATCTGTTTCGTGGTCTAAATAGGTGTTTATCCTTCATTGAGATGTAGTTCTATATTGTTGTCATCATATGTAGACCCAAAAGCACATGGCTGGTATCATGGACTATAAAATGACATTTCCTTTCCTTTCCTTTTCTATATTAAATATAATGAAGGTCATCATCATTTTATGTGTGAACAATTGCAAAAAAATGCTAGTAGAGTTGGTTACAATATAACTTGCTCAATATGAAAAGATAATTCTGAAGACATTGAGAAAATAATAATTTCTAATTTAGATTACTTGACATTAGAGAAAAAAAAATTGAATATCATTTAATAGCATTAATAAAAACTACTTTTTTGTGGACACATATATTAATATATAGGACTTTGGTAGGCTTGATTGTGATACTTCAGACATATAGTGGTCTTCTATCTTGGTGATGATATCTCCTTAGGTGTTATTTATTTAATCATAAGAAGGTTTTTTTAAGATCACAACTCCAAAGAATATGTAAATTTAATCACCATGGTTCTAAGGAGAGTTGACTATTCATTGTAATTACAAAATGATATCTTACTACTCTATGGGGTACTGGGTGAGCAATGAGCATAATCTTAGATCATTTTTTTTTGTTAATTTAACAAGGCTTGGTGAGTCCTATAGTTGCATTAATAGTTTGAAACCTATTAAATAGTTCTATAGTAGCTAGTGAAACCATCATGAGGTCTTAAGGACTCAACCTTGTTGAGGATAATGAACGTTGAATACAACCTAACTTTAGTATGCCTCTACTTCCAAGGATATAGGTTTTTCTATTTTATATTTGACCTATCTTTTAACAATCATATTATCATCACAAATAAACATCGCAGGTATCAAGCATCAACTCCACCAGATCCATAAGTTTGAGTGTGCTCATTCCACCAATGGTGGTTATTCAGAGATGACACATTAATAAATTCTCTTAATCCATTCCTATTAATCTTAATCGAGTGTGATTTTCCCATGTTGAGATATGTGTTATACCTAGCTACTATCATATGGTAATGTTTGGTGACCTTGACACTATGTGGATACCTTGTAAAGAGTGTCTTTTTGTTAACTGATGCAGGGGCATATAGTCATGTTTTGGTTTTAGGTTGTTTTGATGTGTTTTGGTCAAATAAGGTCATTTAAGAACATTTGGGATCCTTTTGATCCATTTTGGGATGTTTGAGTGTTAATTTATCAAAAGTTGTCAATGCTGTAAAAAGTTGTCAATGTTGCAAAAAAAAATGTCAAGCAACAATGTAAAAGTTGTCACAACTCTTCTGATTGTTAAGAATATGATTATGTGGTAGTTGGAATAGTTGGGAATGGGGAATATGAATGTAAAAATGATGCAAAATATGCAGCCCAAGGTTGGAGAGGGTTGGAGTGAAAGAAAAGTGAAATTTGGCATGAATGGGACTACATTTTTTAATTTTTTCTATTTTCAGTTTGATTTTTACCAGTATAGACATGTATGGTATAGTAGGGGCCTAAAACCAATTTGAAAATTTGAATACTTGAGTCTAGTTTAATATGTTTTTGTTTGGTGCAATTTCATTAATATTTCAATAAGTTATGGTCATTTTGGTGACTATAGTTTGGAACCCTGCCTAAGATTTCCAATAAGCTTTTTTTTATATAGCTTGCCTTCCCGCTGTTGGAAAATAATAAAAAATTAGGAAGGTCTGCACACATATGGTCTTCAACTCCATGAAAAGATTTATCTTAAATTATTGTTTTTCATAAGCTATTAACCGTTGTTCTCATGTTGTTACAATGTGGCTACCATGAACACTAAGTGTACAAGCATTTTTTTATCTTATAATGTTTTGTTTTGGTTTTCTCAGTGGAAGCATTGGTATGTATGAATTGTGAAAATGGATCATGAATGTGGCATTGTGTTGGATGGTTATCTCAAATATAAATATCAATTATCTTGTTAGAATTATCTCAATATAGAAGAATTTTCAGATGTTTGACTCATGCCTTCTCAGGTAGAAATGAATTGATACTCCATGTTTGAGCAATTGAGATGAGAGGAAATGTGTTTAGTGGAAGTTATCTACGATGCATGCCTTGTGTCAATCATATGAAGTGTAATTAAGTTTTTTTGTTGATGATGAGCATGATGATCCTTGGGTTCAGTTGATAGGGATAATTTGGAAGTGGCTTCCAATGTGTCACCAAGCATGAGAAATCACGTAGTTGGCTCATTGGGAGTATTCCAAAATAAATGTTTGAGATTAAATGTGACAAAAAGTATATGTGAATATGTAAATGTGTTCCCCTAATCATGGCTAAGTGTTTTTTTAGGCTTGGGATGAGATGGGAAGATGAGACCATCCTTGAGAGATAGTGTCTCCTTGTCTACATGAGAGGATCACCCATTCCACATGAGTTATTAGTGACACATGATGAAACTTCCTTATTGTTTCTTCTATTACCTAATTCCATTTTAGATTTAGTAGTTCACATGAACTATTGCATGCTATGTGTATATGACGCCATTTTATTTGATCATGTGGATGATACACGTTTACTTAGTGATTGGCATGTGCTTGAGCCTTCTCCTCAAGTGTCTTCTTTGCTTGTTATGTTTGGGTCATGCTTTCATCTCCATAAGATGGTGGGGTGGACCTATGGGTACAACATGATCGAGTGGTGTTGTAAACTATCATTCAGTACCAAGTATTTGACATCATATTCAGCTTTAAACTTCATCTCCATGTCCTTTGTCTCTCCTTCTCTCATGCCCTCTTGATCATGCTATTTTGTGTTATGTGTAGCTTGAATGATTATGCATTATTCTTTATAATCATATATTTATGTTAAATAGACCCTCACTATGAAGGGAATGCAAAAATGAAATGATTATATGGTTTGGAAGAGGTTTATGTGCCCTAATGTTGGTATCATGCATGTCTATTATGTCATCTTTTATTATGAGCTCATGTTGTAATTTGAGAGTTATAATATGAATGCTTAAATTGGTGCTTAACATGAATATAGTAGTTATTAATTGTATTGATTCAGAAGTTTATGTAGTCATCTCCTTGTTTGGTCATGCATTCTTGACCATTCTAGTGTAGAATTGAGCTAGTTGGAGCCAATTTGGGCTCATTCAAGAAAACTTGATGGGTGCCCCATGTAGCCAATTGTGGTTTTTAGTTTATTCAGAATTAATTGTATTTGCAGTGGCTTTTTACATAGAATTTTAAGGTGGTTTAGATGTGTTTAGGGTCCACATAAACTCGTCCTTGTGTTTTGAAGTCACGTAGTGACTACAAGGATACTTTGCATATTTTGACCCCACCAGTGAGTTTTTAGTGGCTAATATTCGCCAATTGGCTAATTTTTGAAATTTTAGAATCCAAATTTGGCTAATAATTCAAGATTTAAGGCAACCTAAATCACCACTTTTTTATAAAATTTTATTTTAAAAACATTTAAATCCCCAAATAATTTATTTTATTAAAAATTTGAACTCAAAGATTTGCCACAATATTCAATACATGATTAGTTTCAATTCCCCTAAATTTTATACGTTATTGTAGAAATCTAAACTAATTTTCTAATAATATATTAGAATTATTAGTTACAATAGGGTTGTATCACCAGTATTTAGTTGTCACAGTTGATTGAAAATATAATCTAGTGATCCTTATTGTATTTCACAAGGTGAAAATGTTACTATTTGATTTGTAATGCTTATGGGGGCTAAAATTTCCTTTAAATTGTTGATCTCAATAGAAATCAATGGTCTTGAAGAATTTTTGGAACCCATTAGAATTGAAAATTTTTGATACATTTATCTCCCACAATACAATGAGGGTCATTATATTATTATTTTTAATAAATGGTAGCAACTAAATATTATAGAGCCTATCTTCTAAACTCATCAAATATTTCCACATTTAACCCAATATTTTTCTATAAGAATTTTATTTTTTTAAATAGAAGTATTTTCCATGGTGATTAATAAACTTCTTGTTATAGTTGAGATTTGTCAATATTTTCTAAAAAAAAAATTATGGTTTAAAAATAATCGCCAATAAGAATCATTTTTTTTTTCAAAACATTGAGAGATTCACCAATATAAATTAATTTTTTTTTATGAATGAAAGATTCGCTAATAGAGTTTTTTTTTTCATGAATGAAAGATTCGCCAATATTTTATATCTTTTTTTGGAGGTTTCTCAAAGTTATCCGTGATCCCCACATGTTTTCATCAATTTATCTCAATAAGGGTATTAGAATTTTATTTCATCGTTTCCTATATTTCTTTTTGGCTATCAAGGATGTCCTACAATGAAGTTGATAAGCTCACCAATCAAAACAAATGCACATCTTAGGGATGACAATACAAGTCTGCTAGTTTAGAGGATATTTGTGTGAAAAAAGGACACTGTCATGAAAATAGGACATTGGCACAAAAAATTGACTAGTGCACAGGTGCGCATGCATCTAAAAAAATTCCAATGTCTATTTTAGGTGTGAGATTCATTTGTTCAAGTGCATCAATCCTTAGTTCAATCTGACAAACCTTTTGGGAGCTCAAAGCATTCGTTTGATCTCATTCTAGTTTCGTTTTAAAGATATCAAAGTTTATAAATGTTTACATTAGTTTTTTTTATTCTTTTGGTCTCAAAGTTTATCTCAATCCTTAATGGAGCTCATCTACGATACCTAGGGCCTAGGAAAGGGTCCAATTTTTTGAGCCGAGTTTTGAAATTTCAGGGAGGGTCTTGGTTGAGTCTAAATACCTTGTATACCTTCTCAAAGGTGTTAGAGGATATTTTAATTTTATTCTTTTATTTTTTAGTTTCTCATAATTCTTCTAATGCAGAGTCGTGTAGTGACTTTTTGGCCAAATCTTAAGGTTTGAGCTCAAGATCTCTAAAATTAACGCTTCTATTATGCAAATATCCCTTAACCAAATGATCTTAAAGTTTGTACTCCTTCATGTTAAAACCATAGCCTATGCATATGCATTTAAATTCCTTTTTCTCCAATTTATGCCACTTTTTCTTAGGCATATGTTCATATGCCTCACAATTAACAATTAGAAACTCAAATATACCATACTTGATATTTTCAATTTGACACTTCCATGGGCATATTTTTAGCAAGAGATGATTTAGGAGTCTTGTTAACTAGGTAATAAGTTTTAGTAACTATTTTTTCCTAGAACTTGGAGAATCACTTTGAATTGGAGATCAAATAGAAGGAAGAAACTAATTTAATCAATAAGAAACTTATTCATTAAGCCAAACATATTTTGATGCATTTTTTTTCCAAATTTTGGGACAAAGACATCTACATCTACTTGAGAAGACTTATTAGATTCATCAAAAGAATCAATTTGAATTTTCCTATTCTCCTATTTGTAGTGTCAATAGAAGTTCTTTGGATTTGTACAAGTCCAAAACTTAGCCTTGGACTTTATTGGTGGTTATTCCATGATATTATGATCTTGAATTTTATCTCTTCTTGTTTTTTTTCTTTAAATATTTCATAAAGTAATTGTGGCACTACCTCATCCATTTTGAGCTTAGAGGTAGTTTTCTCAATGTTGATTGCAAGTTATAATTCAAACATAGTAAAGAATATATGGACATTATTCAATTATATTCCTCTTTCATTTTTACTACCTAATAGAGTGTAATTAGGTTGTGATCACATTGAATGCATTCATATGATTGAACATAACACTATCATCCTTCATATACATGGTATACAAATTGTTTCTTAGGAAAAAAATATTTACCAAGGATTTATCTTGATAAATTTATTCTAAGCTATACCAAGAGGATTATAATTTATTATTTATGCACATTCAATAACATACAAAATAGAGTCCAATAGGACCCTTCTCATTTTTATCTTATGTGTCTCAATCTTGTTGTCTTACTACAATAGGTTTGGATATTGGATAATATCATAGCCCATAGATATCTATCTATAAGCATATCCTCCATATAAAACTTTCATAACTCAAAATTAGTACATGTGAATCTCTCCATCTCTATCCTTGATGGAATTCCTTCAATAACATTTCCTTTTATGAAAGCTCTCTGATCCACGACTAGTACCAAAAATCCTATTCCTAAAACATAGAATATGAGGTGACTAGGTTCTAATACCAAATAAAAGGAAGACATGGTGGATAAATTATTCTTAGATTGGCCTTCAAGGGGAGGCATGCACAAAAATATGTTCTTTTACCTGTATTAAGCATTAGAAATCTAAATTGTATTTCATTATTTATGGAGTTAATATCCCAAATTATTAATTTGATGTATTAAATGAGTGTGTGTGTATATATATATATATATATATATATATGATAATTAAGGGGCTGGAGTTGATATTTTTGTATTGAACAAAAGTTAAAGTAAGGTACATATAGTTCCATGTATCAAACTTGAAAGTAGTAAACTAAAGCTAGGAAACCATTATGAAAACCAAAATGGAGCTCTATTCAACTCCTATCAGCGGCTAAGAAGAGTCTATTGAGTATAAAATGATTCTACATATGAGACATTTCAAAAAAACCAAACTTAATACGACCATGTTTGTAAATGACCCAGAGTATTGAAACTATGGTGTTATCTATTAGCCTCGGTCTAATGGAAATAAGAGACAACATCATTGTCCATTTTTCAAGAAACACTTGCAGTCTCTTGGTCATCTTCTTTCTCATCCTCTTCATCTTCTTCCTCTGCATCATCTTCTTCATCTTCCTCTACATCCTCACCTTCATATTCCTCTTCATCTTCTTCTACTCCATCATCTACATCCACATCTTCAACTTCTTGTTCATCTTCACCTTCAAAGTAGTCCTCAATGCCCAGGCCTTCGATATTTTCATCATATTTATATTTTTAGACCCATTCTTCATCCTCATCCAAATCATCTCTAAATGGAGCCTCTAAGCCATCTTGCAGACCCAGAATTTTTTTTAGAAAGGTAACTCCTATTTGTATCATACTTCTTCTGATGTCCAGGTTTTCCCATTCTCACCCCCACAAAACAAAAAAAAACCTTATTGGAGGACCACCATACATATTCCTCCTCTACTTATTCCAAAATCCTAGAAGAGGACCCCCGCCCTCATCACAACTGCATATTCAAATGGGAAGGGAATGTTCAATTTATCATTAATATTTATGATGACCTCGTGTAAACCCACAAGATACTTTTCTTCAAACAATCTGATACAAATCTCTTCTACAATTAACTTATGCACCCCTGTAACAAGAATGCAAGATAAGAAACCAGTGTAGATATATGAGTTCACTCTGTTATGATGATTAGTAAAGAGGAAATTGAAACCCAAAACATTTTTCATGACATGCATAACTAGAGGATGCTTATATTTACAAACTTCTTTCAGCCTTAGCTCTAAAATTGGTGTCAAAGGATGACTATCGATTAATATATTTGAGCTTGATGGGAGAGTCCATGTCAATCACCATTGTCTACAACCACCTCTCACCTATATGTAAACCACCAAAATAGTCACCAAGAACCAACAATGTCAAATTTTTATGAGTTTAACGAGTTTGGAGACTTGTTTTTCTGTCACAACACTCCATTTGTAATTTCAAGAATATTAAAAATATAAAAGTCCTTTGTTGTCTTTCTGGCTAGTAAAGTCTCCTTCCTTTCCATCGGCCAACAATATTTTTGTTAAGAATGTCTGATGTATTTTGATGAACATCATTACACACATATCATTGTTCCTTGAAGTTGATGGTTCCCAACCAAATGAATGGAAACTGCTAAAACTAACAAGAGTTTCTTCTTTATCCAAAAGGAATCTTGCTAAGTGTGAGATGCAAGTAGGTAAAATGTCCCATCGAGGCCACCTCTAGCCCTTACAACAATTTTTCTTGTCTTGTCAGTCAGTCATCTTCAACCTTGTCACTCAGTATGAAGCTTGGCATTGTTGTAATCTAGAAAAGAATTTATTTATGTCATCAAGTCATATCCTCAATAGATCTTTTATTAACAACTATTTTATAGGGATAGGAAGATTTCCAGCCAAGCTTTGACAGATTTCATTAAAAATGAAGCTGAAAAGTGTGCTCTGGTAAAGAAGGGTACCTTTTACCACCCGAGCTCAATCAAGCCTTTGTGGAGATTTGTGTTGAGGGCAATTATCAAATTCATCTCTCTGGATATGAGATTTGACCACATCAGCACTCACCATTTTGTGCTTCTCAACCACTTCAAGTATGGGGAAAAGATATCCATCCCTTTCTTCCTTTATTTTTCCATCAATGAAAACATTAATGACTATAAGGAGAAACACATTAGCAACCCGACTTTCCATGAGGGTTTATTACTGTTAATTTACGAGTACTTTAAAGCTCACACTTTGGGAAAGGAAATCAAATGCATGGAGGAAGGTAATTTTGAGGAGGGTTTGGGGGAGGATTATGTCCCCTTTGACATTGAGGATAGTAGAGATATGCACTCAGAGACTGAGGAGGAAGAACCGCTTCAGACAAAGAAAGGGAAGAAAAGAGTCAAACTAGAGACAATAAAACAACACATTGAGATATCATTAGATAGGGAGTACAATGAAAATGAGGAAGGCATGGAAACGGGGAATGAGATTTCGGGAGAAGACAGAAAAATGAAACAAGGTGCAAAGAAGGGGAAGATGGATAGAAAGAGGAAGATCACAATCAAAATGCCAACTCAGAATGAGGAGGAAAGCTCGGGGAAGAGGGTTACGAGATTTAAAAAAGGGAATCAAATAAAGGTGGAAACCCAGGAGGAGAGGCAGGCTAGCCAGGAAAAAACACAAGAGGAGAGAGAAGAGGAAGAGGAGAGTCAGGGGAAGGGGAATGAGGAGGATGTCCACAACCAGGGTTTTGTAGAGTATGGAGAAGACCATTACACCTGCAGCATTACAGGCAAAAACAAAAAGGTCGTCTGGAGAAATTTTGACATGGTCTCTCTGAAAATGGGAATAAAGAGAGAAATGGTTAGGACATTGGTTAAGGAAAATAAGGAGGGAAGAATTCAGATGGAAGAGCTTATTGATCCTTCTCTGGTGATTTTCAGTGACAATGTGAGGGAAGATCCCCAAATGGATGTGCTGAACAATGCAAAAAATAGTGCTATTGACAACTATAGATCAACCAAATGGACCTACTATGAAATCTATGAGCTTAAAAAAAGAATGGACAGGATGGAGAAAGAAAACATAATCAACAACAATAATAATATTGTGGAGGACAGGGAGCTGGATAGGAGAGTGACCGATCTGAAGCATAGGGTCAAAGGCATTGCAGCCTCAATGGTTAAAATAGCTGAGCAAAGCTACAACATACTTAAAGCCTCAAATGATAATATTAAGGTAATCATTGACAAGTTTAAAGAACAAAGAGGAAATAAAGAGGATTGACCGATGCATAGTGACATGGAGCAACTTCCAAAAGAAGGAAATAAGAAGGGAACAAGAGAGGAAGCCAAGCAGATGGAAAACCAGGAAGCTGACAAAGAGCTGGCCGAACTTAGAGAAGCTGTAGGGAGAATGACCGAGTTGAAGATACGAGCGGCTGAGATTCTTAGAGATATTGCCTAATTTGCACCCCTGGCTCTATGTTCCTGGTTTTATTGGGTGTGCGTCCCTGGATTTTTATTGTATGGGACTGTTCTGTTAGGTCTTCCTATTTTTTTTTGGTTGTTATGTAACGTTTATATGCTTTAGTTAACTTTAATTTCTTCTGTAGGGTTTCATGAACCCATCAAAACATGTTTTCCTTAATAAAAAACAACTACTTTGTCTGATTAAATGTGGGTAAATCTCATCTCATAGACTTTCCCATCAATCAAAATTTAATTTCCAATTGCCAACTTCTTATATTTTAAGGTAGTAAATATTATATCTATAAAATCCCTACATTAGATACTTGGATTGCCAACACCATACAAAATCCGCTCAGATTGTAAATTTATCTTATTATAAAACTATTTTCTTAATAGAGGTTCCTTTTGCTCCTTGTTTAGTCAGTTCATCTGCCTTGTAGTTACCTTCTATGTAAATATGGTTAATCGTAACCTACTCAAATCTGTTGATCAGATGTAAGATCACCTCAAGTAAAGAATGAAGCTTCTAGTTTGGTGTTGACTTAGATCTAATAAAATTCACCAAAATCATGGAATTTTTCCATATTATTTGTGTCATTTTCCAAGGGTTTTCACAGTCTAGCTATGGTCTTACCCTGGAAAGAATGGATCACGCATCTGGAACCTAAAGGTCTAGGATTCCCTCTAGAAGCACCATCAAAGTTTAGTTTATGCCAACCAATGGTGGGTGGAGTCCAAATTTTTTTTCTCTATTCCTTACGCTAGTTTGTGTAATCACATAAAAAAGGTCATCTAAACCCTAGACCCCCAATCTCAATCAATTAATCAAGAAAACCTAATCTTGATAAACCCTAAGTCTGAAATCAAACATGCAATTCCTTAATCTATCAAATTCAAACTGATCCGACCTAAACCCTAGGTTCTAATCGATCATCTTACTTGATTAATTAATTGATTCCTTAAATCAAAATACACTAGAAAATAAACCTTAAGTTAATTATTTAATTGATATTCCAAGATATATTAATTAAATAAAATTACAAATTTGTGAATTAAATTAAAAAAAAGAAATAAATTAATTATTAAAAACAAAATGTGACCATTGTAGAGTCCTTCGAATATCTACAATGACAGTTTTAGGAGGCCCGTGGTCGGATCCAGTAGTCCTTCTCAGTTTATATAGTTGCTAGCAGATGGATCAAACTCAGCAAAGCGGTGGCAGAGATTCTTTAGGATTTTGGAAGAACAAAGAGAAGATAATGGCACATATGTTGGGCATCGAATGCAAGTGTATCAAGGAAGCAGAGTTGAGAGAAGTGCCAGAGGTGCAGATACAACACATTTTCAACAAGGCCAATGATAGGGAGAAGGCGACCATGATAGCTCTTTTGGGGGCAGATTATTGGTCAGGATCACACATACATGACGGGAAGATAATACATGATCTCTTCCTACCTATTATCCAAGTTATAGGTCATCTAGTGCTTGTCAATGGTATGGTCAGAAGGATGATCGTAGAAGAACGGTATTATCAAGTGTCTACGGGGTTATATTTGATGGATCCCAACCTTTCAGCAAGTCTGCTCAAGGCCTTGTTTTCCCCTGAAGACAAGGAAAAGAAAAAGATGATGAATAAGGCTTGGCTGATTTTTAGAAATTGTGTTGCAGAAGAATTTGACATGGGAAAGTTTGTGGTGTTTTATGAAGAAAACAAAAAGCTTTTTTCGGAGGATGTTGTTACTAGACTTGTAGCGATGGGAGAGGGTATTGGATATCTTTTCCATTAAGCATAGGAACTGCTAGTGGTTAGTGTGTCTTTTCAGTGTCTCTTAGGGAGATACATCTCTGAATCATATTGTAATCTTTTTTTGGAAATATTATGGATACTGCCCCCTAGGCAGAGCTTGCTCAAAAAAATAAAAAATAAAAATAAAAATGTGTATTTAAAATTAATTAAATCTTTAAAAAATGCATATGTGATCATCAAATCCAGTTACCTAATTATCAAATTGGAAACAATCCAGTTCCACTTAGTTAACTGATTATTATATTGGAAACAAATCTATTTTATTCAGTTAACTTAATCTTATCTATTTGTCATTTTGGAAACAAAGTTGTTAACTAAAAACCAATTTGGAAGTTTCCAAAAAGACTAAATTTTTTGACCAATCAAATTGCTTGCACATGGATTGTGCTTCCTCAAATTGAATTTGAGCCACTCATTTCCTCTAATCTCGACCGTCGATTTGGGAGAGATTTTCTATAAAAGAGAAGCTCCTTTCCTTCACAAGGATCCTAATTTTTTCTATCGATATTATACTGCATTTTATTTTCAAGAATTCAAGTATTTTTTTCATTTTAGCTTTTATTTACTTAGATTTTTTTACGTTCTTAAGCATGCAAACTTGATAACTTAGAGTACATATTTCAATTTGGGCTTTAAAAATAATTTACGTATTTCTTTTGGTGCTTAAAATTAATCTGAATAGCTTTGGATTAACCACAAACTGCATTTGCATAATCATTTAGATCATTTGCAAATAGTTTTTAAAAATCCTTCATTTAGAACAGTGTGTAGTCACTGGACTTTGCAATGACCTGAGAGAAAATTCCATACTCCTTCCTACTAGAAGGAAATGAGCCAATGTCGATTAGCCTAGATTATTTTAGTATTTTGATTTTATCATTGTCTAACCAGCTAGCCATGTAAAGACTCATTGAAGTGTGTATGTTTGGAACTTGCAGGAACAGGTACCCAAAATCATGCATACATTTCTGTCCTTCACTATCCTCCAAATCCATCCTTGGTCCCTATATCCCAAAGCAGAAACCATCAAACCTTCCATCTATATTGGGTCCTTATATCCCTCCATCCACCATTCTTATAACTAATAGTTTGTCATCCACTTACCCTATCCCCTATCAAGATCAACAAAGACATGCATCCTTGAACTCTCCCTATCAACCCATTTGTATGAACTAGTCATATAAGTCCTATTCATCCACACTCCCCAAGTATTTTGGAAGCAATTTGGATGTACAATGAAGAAATCATAAATACAAGAATCCATTTACATATAAAGATTGCTATGTCCAATCTAATCGACATGTGAATACAAAGAAAAAGGAAATATTCAAGAGACCACAAAGGTCCACTGAGAAAAGAGTAATATCAAAGAAAATATGGTTTCCCAAATCCATCATGGAAGAATTGTGTTCTAAATCATCCAAAAACAAAGGAAAATCAAAAGCTATGTGGATTCCCGAGTCTCTTCTCAAGGAATTGGATACAAAAATAAAATCAAAAGTTATGTGGATTCCAAAGTCTCGCTTAAAAGGCTTGAACACAAATGAAATGTCAGATTTGGCATCCAAGCTTCAAAAGTCTTCCACTTCATCTCCTTCTAAACGTCTCCCATCTTCTAACTCTATTTTGGGTCGTCATTTCCCAAAATTCATTACCTTGAATACGTCCCCCCCTTCTCCATCCATCTTGGGTCCTCGTGTATCAAGATCCATATCCAGTCATACATCAAAGCCTCAAGCTATTCCATCCATTTTTCTTCAATTCATGCACTACCCTTCAAGGGGTGTGTCAATGTTTATCTTGTCACCATTTCCATCTACCTCTATAGTTTCAATACCCTATCCAATATCCCACACCTACCTCCTACCCATCCATCCCATATCCTTCAATTCCTCTTATCCAATCCATCGTATAAATCCTTGGCTACCATCTTCCTTATGCTTCATATCATTATTCTCTACCATCACCCTATCATCATCTTTGAGCATATTTTTAGTGGCCTTGGCCCATCATAGTATATCTTCAAAGGAGCACAATTTAAAGAGAAAAAGCTTAAGTTCCTCCATAAAATCAAAATTTCAAAAAAAAAAGTACCTTGGTGAAAACCTAGTAAACAGGCACCTTGGTAGCAAGAAATAAAGATAAATCAATCTTTCCTATGGAGAAAACCACTTCTTGTGGTGCCTTGGATAATTACCATGATGAAAACCTAGAAAATAGGTGTCATGTGTAATTTCTCCTACTTGCACTCTTCACTTGGGGGAATGCTCCTTCCATGTCATTGTATCCATCATATCTTACATCTAGCTAGTCCATGAAGCATCCATGTTCCTTCTGGTGATCTTGACAAGGTTGAGCCTATCCATGAAAACTATGTATATTAACATTCATTATCCTTTCCATCAGCCTAGTCACTTTCTCTCATCGATGGTACCCTATCGCAATCTTTCTTATTGCAATCCTATCCTCCCTATCTCTAAGTATCCTTTGTACTAATCCCAAAACATCCACTCATACCTCCATCACCCCTTATCCTAATCATTATATCCCATCACTATCCTATCTAATTGACCCCTTGGTCTTGATCAAAATTGAAAAACAAGTTCTAAGAAATCTTGAAATGTCCATTCTTTTGGACCACATGTTTTTCATGACATCTATTCATCACCCTATATGCTATCTAGCACCGCTCCATGAGCCTACATTGATGTATTCTTTTTTCCCTAGCTTGGGTAATCTTGAGGAGACTATCTTTGAGGGTTGAATTCATCCTCTTCATCCATAATTGTCTATTCACCTCATCCATCATTTTTCAAATCCATCTGAAATGTCCTCCACCTTGCTAGACATTGGAGGAAAACCAATGTGATCTTGCTTGAGAATGAACACTTTGGTTCTTCTAAGAACCCTCCTGGCTTGAAATCGATCTAGAGTCATAGTCTAGGGGAAATTGAATTATCTTTGTCCTGACAGTATGAGTCAAGTCAGTTATCTCCAATTGATGTTTGTTACCATGGGGCATGGGTCCCCAATTTGATCACATCTTTGCAATACACAAGAGTACATAATCTTGTCATTTCTGAAGGACATCTCGCTACTCACGCAATAGGTGTTTCTCAACACCCTAATCAAAAGTGTTTCTTAACACTATCTTTGGATGCATCTATGTTTCTTAACCCACATTGGGTACTGCAAATGTAAACAATATATCAATAGCACTCAAACACATTACACTCACAAGCACGATGGTGTTTCTCAACACCTCATACATATACACATTTGAAAACTTTAAAACTGGCTGAAGCATGCTAAACTTCTATTTGTATGTTGTCTTTTTTCATTGATTTTTTGTCAATATTTTCTTTGTCTAATTCTTTTTGGTGTGCTCCCAATGATCCAACAACATCAAATAAATAGTTTGTATGTGATAAGAGCCCCTACATTAAGGTGGAAAATCCTCACATCCCTCGATCCTATTTACTAGCATTCCAAGGTGAGGTTGGAACTATCTCCTTGACTATTATTGCTTTGCTTGTTTACACAAGATCACACTCATGGTTATCTTGGCTTTGAATGCCTCAGTACTGGTGTACTCTTGCAAAATTGACTCAAAAAAATGTTTAGGTCATCTTGACTTTTGTGCTTTGATGCTTGCATTGGTTTCTCATATCTTATCCAATGAAAGTCATATTTATATCCTTATGGTTGCAGTGGCACCAGTAAGGATTGTATCGACTCCTATGTTTCAAAAACACTCAATGATGAAAATTTCAAAGCTAAAGGATCAGTGACTACACCTTAGGTTGCATTTATGTTATTCTTGCATCTACATCTGCATCTGCATCTACATGGTGTGGAAATCTGTATATTACGAATATCTCTTTCCAATGTGAAGGATCTGAGGTTCTTATTGATCAATCTTCTTTTTTCCAAGTGGTCAGTTGTGCGTTGATTGACATGAAATGATATCCCTGACTAATTCAAGTGTCCTGATTCCATTTTCAAGATCAAAATTGAAATCTGAAATTGACCGCTTTGACAACCAATGGAAATATCTCATGTTTTTCTTCTAATCAATCCATGTATCATAACGACCTCCCATCAAGTACATCTTCTATCCTAACCACTTGGGACCTATTTCTAATCAGATTAGCTTCTTCTTGCATCATGTTATCAATTGAATTGCTTCACATCAGTGGGGAACCTAGCCATATTTCAATTTCTCTCCTGAGGGGGCATGATCAGGACATCCACATTCCAGTGATTACATCCTCAATCAAAACCCCATCTCTTGGGGCATCTTAGCTTCATTGCATCAAATCAAGTTGAGATCATCTTAAATCAAAGGCAACCTAATCAATGGTCTTATAAAGTGGTGAATACACTTGAAACCAGACAAGATCAGTCTTATACGAGCTATTCATTATTCAAAGAAGATACATTGATCAAATTGGCTTCGTCACTTCAATTCCTGTCAATTTTCTTGCTAATAAAATCTCTTAATCAAAATTAGTTTCATTGCTCCAAATCAAACTAGTTATTCATTCAAATCAATCAAAAGGTTTAAGATTTCCTAACAGATGTTCAGTTTCATCGCTTCAAATCAAACTGAGCATTTTGTTTTATATCTTTTGATCGATCTTTTTCCAATCAAGCTCAAAGTCAGTCTTCTTCAAAAGAATGGTTTCATTGCTTCAAATCAAACTATTTTGGGTCTTGTCGCTAATACGTCTTTGAATCAGTGCGGTGATCACATATCATTTCAAAGAGGAGAAAATGTAATCACATAAAAATGGTCATCTAAACCCTAGACCCCCAATCTCAATCAATTAATCAAGAAACCGTAATCTTGATAAACCCTAATTCCTAAATCAAATACGAAATTCCTCAATCTATAATATTCAAACTAATCTGACCTAAACCCTAGGTCCTAATCGATCATCTTACTTGATTAATTAATTAATTCCTAAAATCACAATACACTGGCAAATTGTTAGAATTAATCTTTCCTTGGTTGAAAATATGTAATTAAAAGGATAAACCAAGGTATCCTTATTTGTATTTGTCCTCTAGTCCATGTAAGAGGACATGTCACTATTTTGTATTTCCTTTAA
>MU225641.1:740294-782446 GCA_018584345.1 Thuja plicata
ACTTAAGAGATGTCTCTCACACACTTGCTTCAATAATCTTCTCCTCTCTCTCTCAATCTCTCATTGCTCTCATTATTGTATTGAGCTCATTGCTCTCATCCTTTAGGCTTTTTGCCATATTCTTATTTACAAAGGGGTTTTTCTTTGCTTTTCCCCTTACCAAAATCTCTTGGCTCATTGTTGGATTCTTGAAGTGTTTATGGTTGATCGGGAAATCTTTCTCTCCTTTGGGTTATGGTAAAATCTTCCAACATTTCATTTTCTTGGATTACTATTTGTTTAAAGTTTTTATTCTTTTCATACTTCTTACACAAATAAACCTTAAGTTAATTATTTAATTGATATTCCAAGATATATTAATTAAATAAAAATTACAAATTTGTCAATTAAATAAAAAAAAGGAATTACATTAATTAAAATAAAAACAAAATGTGCATTTATAATCAATTAAATCTTTAAAAAATGCATATGAAATCATCAAATCCAATTAATTAATTATCAAATTGGAAACAATAAAGTTCCACTCAGTTAATTGATTATTAAATTGGAAACAAATCTATTTTATTCAGTTAACTTAATCTTATCTATTTATCATTTTGGAAACAAAGTTGTTAACTAAAAATCAATTTGGAAGTTTCCAAAAAGACTAAATCTTTCGACCAATCAAATTGCTTGCACATGGATTGTGCTTCCTCAAATCGAATCTAATCTCGATTGTCGATTTGGGAGAGATTTTATAGAAAAGATAAGCTCTTTTCCTTCACAAGGATCCTAATTTTTTCTATCAATATTATACTGCATTTTGTTTTCAAGCATTCAAGTATTTTTACTTTTTAGATTTTATTTACTTATATTTGTTTAGTTTCTTTAAGCATGCAAACTTGATAACTTAGAGTACATATTTCAATTTGGGCTTTAAAAAGAATTTACATATTTCTTTTGGTGCTTAAAATCAATCTAAATAGATTTGGTTTAACCACATACTGCATCTGCATAATCAGTTGATAATTTGCAAATAATTTTTAAAAAACCTTCATTTAGAACAGTGTGTAGTCACTAGACTTTGCGATGACCCAAGAGCAAAGTCCATAATCTTGCCTACTAGAAGGCAATGAGCTGATTTTGGTTAGCCTAGATTGTTTTAGTATTCCGATTTTATCATTATCCAACAAGCTAACCACGTAAAGACTCATTAAAGTGTGTGTGTTTGCAGCTTGCATGAACAAGTGCCCAAAATCACGCATACAGTTTGGACACCCCTTCCTAAAACTTGGGGAGCTCTAAGTCCAAACCAATTATTTAGCATAATATCATCCCGACTAGTATAAAACTTTGGTGAAGAACTATGAGCCCGAATTCATGAGTTCATTGTTTCTACTATGACTAATTCTATTTTGTTTAGCAACAAGGATTTATCCATGGTTTTTCCTTGAAATAATCTCCTATTTCTTTTTTTCCATAGTTTCGAAATCAGAATTGAAGGTGGTATGATCCAAAGGTTTCTGCATAGAATCTCCTTAAAGAAGATGGGCCAAGATTTGAATAAAAATAAAATTTCATTTGGTAATGTTGATATACATCTAAGTTTTGCACACATCCATTGCCAGCATTCTAATTAAAAGGGGAATGTGATTAAGAGGTTGTTTACATCATCCTTATTATTGTTACATAAAGAGAAAATATATGGAATCTGATAGCAAAACTTTTTGAACCAATCTATTGTCAAGATTATCCCTTGTAAATCTGCCCATGATAAAATACCCATCTTTGGTAGACATACTTTGTTCCAACATAATTATATTGGATATTCCATTTTGGTCTGATTTTTTTCCCTGAAGATATCTTGTAGCCTTCCTTCACACTATATTCACCTCATTTGGCTCCATTCCAAATGATCTCATCTTTTCCCTATTTGAGTAGAAAAACCTATCCTTCAAAACTAGTTTAAGATTCTCAATATCCTCTTGAGGCAAACCTAGAACCTCAAATTTATTCCGCTGGCACTTAACCTCTAGTTTGGCCCCATGGGCTATAATATAGCCATTGACATAATCCCCCACTTTTCTAAACAAATATTGTTGATTCTTTCTGACTCCAAAAATTTGCTAGTGATAGTGTAGCCTCCCCATGAGTCATTCCAAAATAGTGATCTACTACCATCCTTTATATTCCAAGTGGTGTGATCTGGTATTATGTTGCTAGAATTGGATATGAAGTTCCATATACAGGATCCCCTTGGGAATTCCTTGAATCTTAAAGCCTCGTCTTCATTAAGTTTGCAAAGATATTTCCCTCAAGATCCTTACCCATTTGAGGTGTTTCTCATGATGGATTTTCCAAAACAATTTGGCCCTTAAGGCTTGATTTTGATGTAATTGGTTCTTAATGTACGTCCCTCCATATTCAACTGGGTGCAGATTTTGGCCTAGGCTATTAGAACAAGTTTAATTTTTGTGCCCATTCCTTTCCAAAAGAATTTCCATGGTTTCTTCACTAGACCCAAATAGCTTCTTTTTGGTATTGAAATACAATACATAAGATAAATCAAAATGGCAACAAGAGTAGCCTTTTCTAATGATCCTCCTAGCCAAAGAGATCTATTTGGATTTCCAAGACTCCATCCTCCTGTCTAGTTTCTTTCCAATAGGTTTCCATGATAATGTGGATCTCAATGATTTATCAACCAGAGCCTGTAAGTTTGTACAAGGAAGCATGCCTTACTTTAATCCAAGAGTGATAAGGATTTGTTATTTTATCTTTTTTTGACAAATAAAAAAAATATCTATGATTTCTCTCTATTAGAAACCTATCTCGAGGCATTCACATAGTTATTAAGTAACCTTTTTAGCTAGATGACCTCATGTTTAGTGCCTTTCCCAAAGAGCATTGTATCATCAATGAATTGATGATGTTTCATTGGTCTTATTGAAGAAGTGATTTCCACACCTTTGAGCACACCTATATTTTGGAGGCTGTCAAGCTTCCTATCAAGAGCTTCAACCATGATAATGAAAAGGAAAGAATATAATGGGTCTCCTTGTCAAATCCCTCTTGAAATTTCTAAATAACCATCAGGTGTGACATTGACTGGGATTGAAAACATAGGTGTTGAGATGCAATGGAAAATCATATTTATCCATGTTCTGGAGAAGCCAAAAATTTCCATGCATTTAGCTAAGAATCTCCAATCCACCTTGTCACATGCCTTCTTGATGTCTAGTTTTATAATCATGTTTGGTTTCTTATTTTTTTGGATTTAATGGATAGATTCTTGGGAAATGATCACTCCATGAAATATGAATAGATGTCAGAAACTATAACATATAAAATGGTGAACCCAAAATATGGGGTATTTCAAGTTCACCAAGTTATGTGTGCATTAGGGAAAAGGGGAAGAAGAAGGTAGGGATTCCCTCAAATGTAATCCTTGGAGGACCCAAATCATATTAGCGCAACCCAAATGGATATAAGGGTACTAATGGAAAATCCAACTCCTTTTAGGGGTTTCAATTTAAAGGTTTCTTTTCTTTTTCTTCCTTGAATGTGCTTTTCCTTTTTGTTTATGTGTTTTCTTAATTGCTTAGATGAAATGAAAGTAAAGAAAGTATGTATGCAAGTATGGACAACAATAGATATGATAAAAATAAGTTCTATGAAATGAAAAAGAAGGAATATACTCACTTGGAAGGAAAATGAAAGATGCAAGTTTAGATCTGGAAAATGAATCTCATACTGTATCAGAAGTGGAAAGTGTGTTGCATCTAGAATCTGGAGGTTGGAATCTGCAGATTATGAAATTTTGGAGATCCTAGGAATAGGTTGACTTCCCTAGTATATGTTGACTTGGGGTATACATTGAGGTTGACCTATACTTGACATACTACAAACTAAAATTTTAGGTGTGGGACGACATTTGTAACCCCAAATATGCCTATTTTGAGTCCGAAAATCTAAAAGTCTACGAATCTAATCCTTCGCATAAGAAAAAGGGTTTTTTTGGGGGGCATAGGGATTTACTTGGTTAAGCCCCCATTTAGGAATTAACCTTGAAAGTGAGATAAAGTATGTAAAATATGTAAAAGAAAAGATGAATGATAGTATTCATCTTGCTTGCCAAATCTCCATGAATGGATTTGAATCCGCTATCCACAAAGATGAGTGAATGCTCATATGTAGAATATGGAATGTAGGATGTAAAATATCTTCAAAATGCAATGGATCTACAATCACCAAATCATAGATCATGGATGTACATGTACTTGATATGCTTGAATGAAGAGAGGGGTGTAATGCAAGTGCAAATGTAGATCTCCTCCTTGATGGACAACTCCACTATCTCCCATGAAGAAAGAGGATAGATCAATGGAAGGAGATGCATTGCTTTAGGAGATGGATGAATTCCTCCAATGGCTCCTTTCTTGGCTTGTTTTAACTCCTTGAATGCACCTTGAACTTGAAATATTTCTTCCAAAAGATGTAGATAGTTTGCACAATTTTGTCTCATGTATTCCTATATGTACCAAATGAAGGGGAATGAAATCCTTTTATAGAAACTCAGAGTTCAAATCTAGGAAGGCCAAAAAAGGCATGTGGGAAATAAAGATACCTTTCATCAGGCTCAAGAGCCAATCAAAATTCAGAACCCTAGGTATAGGTCTAGGTTGACCTATACCAGGTATAGGTTGAGGTTGACCTATACCAGGTATAGGTTGAGGTTGACCTATACCTCAAAGTGTAAAAACCAAGAAAAACTCCCCATATCTCAAGAGGTATTGAGGGATTCGAGGGAAATGAGGTGGAGAATGTGGGAAAAGGCATTAAATCAAGCAAAAATGCATCCATGTTCTAAGAGACCACTAAAATAGGGCCTAATAGGTCCTTTGAGGTTCCAAATTAATGGGTGCTAACTTTTAGGATGGTATATTTATCCCCCACTTTAGCGGGAGTATGAAATATCATACTCATGGTAAAGTAGATCAAATGCATAAGATGGTCTTATCAAGGCTAAGGAGACAAGGAACCATCAAGCCCCCAAGTGACTTAAGTCCTCATCAAATCCAAAAATATTACAAGAGAGACATCTCTAATAAAGAGAGAAAAGGGAAAGGGGGGGTATGATTACCTAGGCCTAGTAAGAATTCTTGTCTTATTATGAATCACAAAAAAAAAGTGACAAAATATGTTATTGATAGCCTAGCAGGTTTATGTGTCGCACTAGTCAACCCATCGAGGATCCACCCTTAAGGATTACATCTCCAAAAAATGGTAATCCAACAAAACACGACTAGGCATTAAGGATATATGTGTCCTTATGGGATCAAAACTGTAAATGCGGGGATAAAGCCTTAAGGATTTGTGTTTCCATAAGGGATCCAAAATGTACAAAAGCATAAAAAATTATGTGTGTGTGCAAAATATGAGTGGATGTATGCCCCGGCATTAAATCTATTGCAAGAACCTTAATGAGATCAATGGATTTAATGGAGTGTACATGCATCCACTAAAATACTTTTCCATTATGAAATTCCCCCAAGAAAGGACATATCAAGGGAAATGAGCACATGAAAAAAAGAGAACACAAGAGGGATCTACCAATTCCAGGGTTAGTAGGTCACATGATAACTCATGTATATCATAATTATGTCAAAATGAAATGTCATCATTCCCCAAAGGAAATATAAATACAATAGAATGGAAGAAAGACACGTAAGAGGAATGAAGAAGAATCTTTTTGGCCGACATTGCAAAGACCAAAAATAATAGGTGCTACCACTTTGCATCATCCAAAACAGACAACACAAAGACACATTTATGAACAAAGGAACATGTACAACATAACATGTGAAAACAAATAGAAGAAGAGAGATACAAATAGAAGAATGACAATTTGATTCCTTTATCACCTTGCGCTAACAAAGCAACAAGGGTCATTTAAAGAAATCTAAACAAGACATATAACAAGCAACACATCATGGGGGAAACACATCATGATAAAGATGAAAACAAAAATAAAAATAAAAATAAATAAATGATCCACTATACAACAGGAGCTAGTCAAGGGTATCGCTTCCAACCCCCCCATCTTAGTCTATAGTGTTCAGGGAAGGTGGGAAACTTGCAAGAGGATAAATATCAAGTACGACAGAGGGAACAATAGACAAACAAGGACCCTTTTGGGAACAAAGGTTGCTATGCTTGGGGTTAGTAGAAATTGATAATTATTGTGAAAGAATAGATAGAAATCATTGTCAAGATCAATAGTCTCATACCTATCATCGAAATCACTAGCATGCATATCACTGTTAGTATCATGAACATCATCAACAATATATTCTTCATCAATATTAATCATAGTAGAATCCAAGATATGGATAGTATTGTCATGTTTATTCATTTTAACTTTGTTTAAATTCACTTCCTCAAAAGGCTTAAGCATGGGTTCATCAAAGAAAGTGAAGTATGAGGAGAGGTATGAGGTGAAGAAATGTTTTGAGAAGCACATTCACGAGCTCTAGCATGGCATTTGTGATGATGATCATGAGCATGATGGTTTCATTTGGTTTTGTTATATATTTGGGGTGGAATAGGATCAATCAAAATCATATCCTTTTCTTCTTTAGGAGGAAGAACTAAAGGAACCACACTACGATGAGAGATAATAGGATTTGGATGCATGGAAGGAATAGGAGGTGGAACAAAAGCACATAAAGGAGGAATAAGTGGTGTAGGAAGAAGGCCATGACTAGGATCATGCTTTGGTTTTCTTAATTTAAAAATATTTTGGATCTTAAAGGCTTGGTAGGATTGGAAAAGATAATCAGGATAGACTCTAGCTGGTTGAGGCATAGAGGGACAAAAGACATCTAGGTTAACCAAATCATGAGGTACAAAAGGCTAATAAAGTCTATGGTTAACAGTCATGATTTATCTATTATGAGGAAATTTAAGGCATTTATGAACAGAAGAAGTCATGAATTTCATGGAGGTAAGACAAGGAAGACCAAGTTTAACTTGAAACCGATTGGACGTAGGAATGACAACAAAAGTAGTATCTATATTTTTACCACAAATTTCCACGGGAAAATAAATGGAAGCATGGGGAGGATAAAGAAAACCATTGAAAGTTTGAATAAAAAAATCATATTTATCATAGGAATCCTTATGCAAATATCTACTAAACACATGCTCTTCAATTATCATATGTATCATGAAAGTGGGATCAACAAGGGTACCACAGGAAGGAATACCATCAACCCTTGCGATAATATAAAGAGGGCCATTAGGTGTAGTGATTGTTTCAACAAGATTAAAGGTAATGCTATATTGAGGTTGAGGTTGAGGTTGAGGTTGAGGTTGAGGTTGAGGTTTAGGTTTAGGTTGGACATGCTCAACATGATTAACGACATGGTTGAATTCTTCAAATTTTTCATCATTAACAACGTTTGTAGAAGAAGGTTGTAGAATAGTATTGGTCAAATAAGATGGCAAAGGATTGGTGTATATTTGTGAATTATAGTTAGGAGGTGAAACTAATTTGTTTCCATGACTAACATCAACATCAATAGATCAAGCATTAGAATCAATAAGGTCTGGGATTGTGTGCTTCAAAGAAAAGTATTTTTCCAGTATCATGGCCAGTTTGATCATGGTATTGACAAAAAGCTTTGGGATAAAAGGATCAAGAAAGAGATTTGTTTGGATTAATTGTTTTAATAGGATGAATTTTAATAAAACTTACATTTATTCACTGTTGGATGATGTTGGAATTGGCTACTACTGATGTTGTTGGCATTCATGTTTTTTCATTGATGTCAACATATGTTTTTGTGAATAGACTGGTTATTACTGTTGTATGATGACTGACAGAAGTGTATGGATACTATACAGATGAATCAAAATGAGAGAAGATGGGGATATGAAGAAGGATGTATGATGATCCTATTTCTAAGGTCACTTGGCTTAATATTTCATATTGGATGACTTATAGATGTTTTGGTAAAGGCTGGTTTCTGGACTATGAAAGTGATGATTGACAGAGCGATTCTCTTTGTTTTGAGTATATCTTACAGGAAATGATGATTCAGGTTATGCGAGCTTAAGGGATGATAGAAGACATGTTCAAGAATGTTTTTGATGGGTTTCAATTTGTATGAGTAATGATGACATCAGTTGTGCCATGTATTCTGGAGGAGACCTATTTGGGGCCGACTTCAAAGATGTAGCATGTATTCTAGATTGTGAGCGTGGATTGTATATCTTGGACTATATCAGATATATTGTAATTGATGTATACTTGTTTTAGATATTGTGTATTTCTTAGAAAGGGTTTAAATGATTATTTGCATATTTGGAAAGCTTAATTGGTTGACCTAATCAATTATTGTAATAGGATATATATGAGAGATCTTTTCTTTTAAAAAGATGTGAGTGAGAGTGTGTATGTATATGAAGAGAAGGTGAATGAAAAATAAGTAAGGAAGCTGCAAAGCTTGATTGACTGTTGGATGTAGAGCAGAGGATATGTTCATTGTAGTTCATTTGAACTGACCAAGCAAAGAGTTTCTATCAGATAGTTCAGTGGATTGCATATTTTCTATATATACATGTTCGGATTGTAAATCCTTGAGGGTGGCTTTAACCTTCTTTGGGAAGTGAGACCACTATTACTCTTGACTCCTAACAAAGTCTGTCATTTAATAGGGACTGTGTACTATAATGTTGTAATAAGATCCTAACAGGGCTAAATCTTTTAACAAAGATACTATACTCTCAATACATCATTTGTGGGTGCTAATTCCCGCTAGGGTTTTACCTTTAATAGGGTTTCCTCAACAAAAAAGGATTGTGTTATTGTGTTGGCATTTACTGTGTTATCATTTGTTGTGAAGTTTGGTTTATAAAGTTTAATTTTTAATAATCTATCTCACAAATGATTCACCTCCCTCCCCCCCCCCACTTAGTTGTGTTGGTGGACTGTTNTCTCACAAATGATTCCCCTCCCTCCCCCCCCCCACTTAGTTGTGTTGGTGGACTGTTATTCCTCACAATTGGTATCAAAGCTATTGGTCCTTAGAGAGAAAGATTAATAGCTTGAGGTAATCCTGAAGATGACTTGCTATAGGAAGGATAGACTGAAGCTTGATCCTGAAAAATTTGACAGTTGGAAGAACAAGATGAGAACACATTTGCTATGTTTCGGAATTGAATACTAGATGATTACTACATGAAAGGAACAGATGAAAGTTGAGGATGAATTAGATAAATCCATTGAAGATGAAAAGAATTTATTTTCATGTAACATATTTGCAAGGAAAGTGTTGATCTATGCACTTTCTGGAGGTGAATTCATGGAGTTAAAAGACTTATATTCTACACATGAAATTTGGACAAGATTAGAAGCATTGTATGAATGAGATAAGTTTACAAAATAGGTGAATTGGAAGGAAAAGATGGAAACATTGAAAATGAAAGATGATGAAAAAATTAGAGAATATTCATAGAGAATTACTAAATTTTTTATTGGCATCAAGAACTCTGGAGGTACTTATAGTGAGGAATAAGTGATTGTAAAAATTCTTAGATCTCTAACACCTGCAAACAGAACTAAAGTAAAAGCTATAGAAGAGATTATACCTTTGACACCTAACTTCAATAGAGATATTTTGATTGGGAAACTGACTACCTTTGAGGCTACAAAATTGAGATATTCTCTACCTAAAGTTGAGTCATCATTCAAGGCAACTGTGCATAGAAACAAAAAAGACCATATCAGGATTTGCAAGCACAAGCAATAGTGACTTGAGAGAAGAACTTGGAGAATATGTTGATGAATGGGAATAAGTACAAGAAGAAGAAAGGAAGCTAGATTAATTTGTGGCCCTAATTGCTAGAAGAGAAAAGAGAGGTAAGGATAAATTTGAAGGAAAGTTACCTTTGAAATGTTTTTCATGCAACAAGATAGGTAATTTTGTAATTTGATGTCCTACAAGGGTTCCAAAGCATAAACCTAAGTATTAAAAATATAAGTATCCAAAAGACAAGGAATGTTATTATGCTAGTGAAGGTGTTTCTAATGATGAAGTTGTTGACTATGTTGAGACAAGATTTATTTCTATTAAGGATGATGAACCTTTACATCAAGAAAAAGCCTTAGTATCACACGTTGAAAAGAAATTTGAATGGGTTATTGATAGTGGTTATTCACATCATATGAGTGAAGATAAAAATAAGTTTGTTAGTCTAAAAAGATATGATGGTGGTGTTGTAAGATTTGGTGACAATACTCTTAAGCTTATCATTGGATTTGGATCTATTTCTCTGGATGGGAAAACTAATACTGCTAATGTACTGCTTGTTGATGGACTTAAGCATAATTTGTTGAGTGTGATGAACTGCAACTGATTATATGTTTCAAGTCATTTGTTGATATTCAACTGAGTTGCAAAAATGATGATAAACATTATCAATTAATGTATCGTCATTGATGTCAACTTATTTGATTATTATTATGGTGGAAAACATTTATTATGATTTGAAGATCTAGAACACAGTGATAACCGAGCTAGGGATCACTGACACAACATGGTTAATACTAAGACCGAGCAATTAATTCAAATTGAGGCCGACTAGGATGTTGAGATGGAACTTCATAATTTCGAGGTAAAATATAAAGTTTTTTATTTTATCAAATAGTTATGAAAATTCAAGGAAGATCAGACCAAAAATATTGAAACGTGTTTATAACACAACTACCAAAGAAGGATCAAGCGGGAAAATGAACGATGGAGATTAAGCAGCAAGATCTAAAGGATGAAAATTAAATGAGCTATGATGTCTATATAAGAGACAAGAGATTCATTTTGAAAACAACTAAAGTGCGTACATGTGAGTTAATGCAAGACTAATCAAGCTGGTTAAAGATAGAACCGAGCATTTTTCTACAGACATAACCAAGTGAAGGAGGAAAGAGAATTACCGAGAAGAACAAGTATGAAGCATGAGATGAACTAAAGAAGTAAAAATTGATCAGAGGTATTATGTACTTAGCATAGATTTGAATAACTTCAAATCAGAGTTGTACTTGAAACAGATCACCACTGTATCAATTTAACCATTATTACAGATAAATATCTTAACTGAGTAGGATAGTGAAGTCTTTATTATAACATTCAGAGAATGTTGAGTGTTTTCTTCTTGACCCTATAGTGAATGCATGGTCAAGAGATAATTGTTAGTTTTGAATCCTCTAACAAGGTCACATTTAACATTGTGCATTGTAACATTTAACAAGGTTGGCTCTTCACCGAGCTCACTTCAGAAGAGTTAGAATATTTTGGGTTACCGATCCCATGTGGTTTTCCCTTAGCAGGGTTTCCATGTTAAAAATTTGTGTTAATGTGCATGAATTTTGTGGATTGTTATTTTAATTTACACTTTATTTTACTGACCTAGATCAGTAATCACAATATTAATTTACTGATATTTGGTAAACACTATTGATGATAATTTGAGATTACAGAATACATTATCACCGAGCTGAGTTTTATATTTGAATTTGTTTTGGTATACATCTGGAGAAATTTGGTACTGTAGGATAATTTGTGAGGAGAATGATTGTAACTGATTCACCCCCCCCCCTCTCATTTATTCTAATAATTGGTATCAGAGCATACAATGCTTATCAAAGAGCATACAGTGGTTAGAATAATTTTTTGAAGGACTCAAGCTAAAGATCACAAGATTTATAAGAGAGACGCACCTAAGCTAAACAAGGATAACTTCTCGACATGGAAAAGTAGAATGAGACTATATTTATCATGAATTGGAGACAACATTGCAGATTTTCTAGACAATGAATTCATTATACCTACTAGAGCTTTGATAGTAAATTGGATGAAAGATAAACATGAACATAACCTTATCATGGTGGAAATTGATTCTTCACTCACAGATGCTAAATTTGAGAACATTAAGACATGTATAGCTACCAAGCAGATGTGGGGTCAACTTACACTAGCTTATGGAAGAGATGCAAATGTACTGAGAGCCAAATCTGAAAGTCTTCATGGAAATTTTGTTGACATGAGAATGAAGGAAGGAGAATACATAACATAGTATTGTACCCAACTTAAGGAAGTTGTGAATGCTATTCAAGGATCTGGTCAAACCACTGATGAAGACACTATTGTGAGTATGATTCTTAGAACTATATTGCCTATTTATTCTATAAGATTCTCTGCAATACATGAAATGAGAGGTGCACCTAGAAATAACATTACTGTTGATAGTCTTGTTGGAAGATTGATTTCTTTTGAGATAAATGTTGGAAAGTTGACTCCCAGGGAGTATATGACTTATTTTGTGTTTTCATTATGACAACAAAGTCATATGAATTTTTGATAGCAAACTTAGTAGTGGAAATTGACTAAGTATAGGAGACAATACAGAACAGAGATACACAGATGATCAGAGCACCAACGCATGTGCGTACGGCCGATTTAGACTAAGCACCTTTAGAAATAAGCTCTATGATATGTTTTTATGCTTACCCTATACACACATGATACAGAATGTCAGTATAGATAAGTTATAGAAAGAACAAGTACACTAGCAGTTCAGAATACAGAGTATGGAGCCGACCTCAGGTTTTTGATTAGCGTGTAATTGTTTGTTGTGTAAAGGTTAAGCACCTATTGTAGTAAGTTTGTAATCATGTATTAAACATTATTGTAAACACGCTTAAGCCAATTTTTTTGGAAGCATTGTGAATGTTCTTTTTGGGCAAACTAAGGTATTGTTTATAGTGGCATCTATTCAGGCATAAACATTTATATATGTAATGAAAATATATATTTGAAGTGTCAAAGAAATATGCAGAGTAGAGATATAGAAGAGCAGTATAAATATGTCAGTATGAGATAGATCCCTTGAAGAAGATAAGAGCATAAACGCATAACCAGAACTGATCAAACATCTATGTCATATACAATAGTTCACTTTGGATATAGTGCATATCTATTCTCAGGAGGTTGTAGCCTTATTTCTCATTGAGTAGTGAGCTCTTGGACATTGAGTCCTCACCCCTAACAGGGTTGATTGTAAAAGATTCCTAACAGGGCTAGGCCTTTAACTAGGTCATTGTACTTGCATTGTAAAGACTACTCCTAACAGGGAAAAGGAACTTTAACAAGTTCATTATACTAGTGCAATATTTGTGGGTACTAATTCCCACCGAGGTTTTCCTCTAAACAAGGTTTCCTCATAATCATATCATGTTTTATGTGTTCTTGTGTTAAGCTTCAAGTGATTTATAATTGATTTATGTTTAAAGTTGTTGAAATAGAATAAATAGTTAAACACTGATTCACGCCCCCCCCCCCCCTCTCNGATTCCCGCCCCCCCCCCCCCTCTCAGTGTTTCCAACAATTGGTATCAGAGCTCTGGTCCTTTGAAAGAAAGTTTAACCACTTGAGGAGATCATGGATTCAACAGAAGCAAAACATCTGAAAAAGAATCTTGAAGCAGCGCTTGAAGATCTTGATAGATCTAAGAAAGAAAATGAGGAACTTAAACTAAAAGTTGATGGCTCACAAATGCTTATCAAAAAGTTAAGAAAAGATTTGAAATATTTATCTACAAATAATTTGGGTAAAATGGTCAAGAAACTAAATGAAGAAAACTTATCTTTAAAGGATAAGATAGAAGAACTGAATAATCAGTTAGCTGATAGCCTAACAGCTATTGAAGAGAAGAAAAAAGAAAATAAACAGTTAGATGAAGAACTCATGCAAGCCAATATGAAAATCTTGGAGTTGGAAAACATCAAGAATAAAATTGAATCTGAATTATCAGGAGCTATAGACAAGATTGATAAACTACACACAAGTTCTGATTTAATTCAATCTCAACTTTATGCATAAAAGATAAAAGGTGACACCAATGGTATGGGATATAGTGCAGCTCAAATTGAGATCAATTCATTACAAGAAAGAAAGAAACCCCAAACAGAATCTACAGAAGAAAATAAAACTGAGAATCATGAAGAGACTAAAGCAGAATCACTAAAAGATAAGCACAAGATAGTCAACCGTACTTTCTATGCCTGTAACAAACATGGACACTTGGAAAGATATTGTAAGGATGTAAGACCCTTCAATGGTTATTGTTACTCCTGTAATAAGTTTGGTCATAGGTCTATTCATTGCAGGACAAATCAAAGAAATCAGTCACAAATAAACCAAAGGAATGAGACTCAATACAATCAGAGAAATCAACCTCAAAGAAACTTGCAGAACATTATATGTTAGATATGTAATTACAATGGACACATAGCCAAGAAGTGTAGCATGATGAATAACAACATTAGAACTCCTATCATTTGTCACTCATGTGGAAAAGTTGGACACATCTCAAGGTTTTGCAGGTCAAGAACACAAGGACAAGAGAATCCTAAAAATTCTATGTTTGAAGAATCAGGAGAAGTTAAGTTTGTGGAAGCTAAAGCTAACTCAGATAAAATATGGGTTGAAGTAAAGAAGGATAATGAAGAGAACAAGGTAGTAGATGCATCCTCAGTGGATGCACCTTATACTTCTAGATAGTTGACCCTCATGGTCTTAGGGGGATCTAATCTACCTCTAAACCCCTGCGTGGTTGGTATACTCACCTCCGCGTATGCGCCTTTGGATTCATGTTAGTGATAAAAAAATAATGTAGTATACATTCATGCATTGTCTATACTTCATTCTAAATAATTTTTGAAAGTCTCAGTAAAAGAACTTATGGCATTAAATGCAGAAAAAATTTATATAAATCAGTGGATTGATTGATTATTCTCATTGTTTACATCTGAGATTGAAACATTTGCAAAGCACAAAAGCACTAAGCATCAAAGCAATCAAAGGTATCAATTTGATCAGTTGGTGAATAGATTGCAAGTTGAAATGGAACCATAGCAGTCACTTCATTTTGAATTACTGTGAAACCCTAATTAATCAAGTTACAAGTAAGTATGGCAACCCCAGTTGTATTTGACATTGATGAAAGGAAGAGATTTGTCTTTAAGAAGAATCCATTCAAGTCTATATTAGATTATGTTGAAGGAGCATTCTCTAAGACTCTACTAGGATTCGTGCACATGGAAGAAATTTGAGCGTACATCTACTGCAAGAAGGAAATAATTGGAGACAACAACATAGCAACTCTTATGGGTTCAATGATGAAACCAGACTACTCATTCAAGGATGAATACACGCATCTCACTGATAAGCCTATCTTTGAGTATTCTAATGTGCACGAGTTCTATGAGCTAGAATGGGTTAAGATACTACTAAGTAGGATACATGATGAGCTATATTAGATTGGTGAGGTTCCTGTCCACATCACTACAAATCTAATTCATGAAATGACTAGACTTCCTAAGACTAGAACAGTTCTTCCTAATGGTAAGGATGTTAAGAAGAAGGTTGAACAAGTTTTCTTATCTAGAAGTGATAGGTGTAGCATGATTGTCAATCCTATTAAGGAGAATGACATCAAACTACTCACTATGATACTTGGATACAAGTTTCAACAGGCAAGCAGACTGAATAGTGTGTCCGTAGCAATAGTTCTGGCAGTAATAAGGATAGTGAGAGATAACACTCAGTACAATCTCTATGAACTATTGCACGTACAACTGATTGAGAACATCAAGGCTATTAAGCATGACAAGAGAAAGATATTTAGGTTTGGCTCTTTGATCATATACCTGTACTTCCACATTGTTGGTAAATTTGCAAATCTTTACCTAGATAGGAGTAAACCTACTATGTCTCAGATATCACCAAAAGCTACATCAGAGAGTAGTGAAAAAGATACTATGGACATGGATATCAAATCATTCAGGATCAAGATGCAGAAGAGGTTTAGGATACCTAAGAAGATAGTTGAGAAATACAAAGACACCATATGTTTCATGGTGGAAACTGACTGTACTTGCATGGAGGCAGTTGAGCCTAGAACAAAATGGATTCACCCTCTCGGTTATGAATTTGAAGAACATGTTTTGGAAGGTTATGCACAAGTCCTCCTATCTGCGCCCAAGGATCCCAATGAACCTAGATGGGGTACTTAAAGAGAAAAGACAAATCAAGTTGATTTTGTCTTATACAATGCTGACAAAAAAAAGAAGGCATCAAGGATTACCTCAAATATCTTAAAAGTTCATGGTGTTATAGAAGAAGACCTAGACAGAGCTAGGGAAGCTAAGATTTCCAAAGAACTTGAGAAAAATCCACTGAAGTAAAAATAGAAAAGTCTGATGATATGCCTAAGAAGAAGAAGAAGAAATCAAATAAAGATACATATGTGCCATCAACCACCATTGATCTAGAATCTTCTCCACCTTTTGTACCCACCAAGTTTACTAGAAGGAAGAAGCAAGTTCCTACAAGTCATCCATCCTTAAGAACTACAAGGAGCAAGTTAAAGAACACACAAGCCCATCCCGAGGTAGGATTTAGACCTAGTCTAACTATTCTAAAGAATAGAATTGTTAATGAAGGAAGACTAGAATCTCTCAAGAATTTCTATGACAAATACCAAGAGATGGAAAAAATAGAAATTCATTCTATGATCATCTCTCACATGATTAAGTTCAAAAGGATAGTATTGGAACTCAAAATAGTCATACCAGACAAGGTATGGAACATACTTTATGTATTAAAGAGACAAGCAATTGAAGAGGATATGAGGATAAGAAAAGAAACACTAGATAGTCTTCTCCCAGTATGCTCGCATGATGAGAAAGCCATTCTGTTGGATTTATTTAAGCCTCACCTAAGAACCAAAACAAGAGTTCTCCATATCATGAATAAGGAGTATGATTTGGTTGGTGAAGAGACTCAGAAAGCTTTTGAGAAGGTATTTCTAGATAGACATATGTATCCTTCAATAATGCCTACATCAAAGATAACTCCATTTGCTCTCAAAGAGGTTACAGAACGTGTGATTCAGAATGCACCTAAGACAGGTCCACATGTTTCAACGCCCTCAGTTTCAATAGCTTTTGATACAATAAAAGATTCAAGAGATACTATAGTGATTGATGATATTAAGATATCCATGACCGCCTCTGACAATGATATGGACAAAGTTGAAAAAGCTTTTGTAAGCACTGAAGAGACAAAGGAGGTATGCACTGATGACAGATCTTTACAACAAGATGAAGTTCCCTCTAAAGATTCAACAGATTTGAATAAAGAGGAAGATAATCAATTTAATGAGACACCAGTCATAGAGATCCCAATAAAAAGTGAATGCATGGATACTAGTCAAAATACTATGTTCACACCATCCATTCAACCATCAACTTCATTGTTGTCAAGCTTAACTCCTGATTCAATAAGTCCAGATGCATGGGGAGAAGAAGACTTGATCAAGATCAGTGTCCTAGCCATGGAAAAATCTAAAGAGAAACAATTTATGAGAAACCCTCTCTTTTTGGAATCAGTGAACATTCTAAATGACCTAGTGCCTGCAGGAAAGAAAGTAGCTGAAATTCAGTCAATTGATGATATAGATAGCATCCTAACAAGCTTCAAAGAACATTTTAAAAGTTTAGTAGACTCAGCTACTAGAATTACAGAAGATGAGTATAAAAAGGAAAGGTTGAAAGAACTGATAAAGAATTTTTCCTTAGATTTAAAGTCATTAAAGATTGGTCAGACAATGTTGAAAGAATTGGCATCAAAAGGCAGAAAGGTTATAGCAAATTGCATGGACAGAGGAAAACTCACCTCTGAACATATCAAAAAGATAGAAGAGGTAGATATCTTGGTTGATAACATAAGACACTCATTTTAAACATCATACCAAGACATAAACATCTGCAACAATATCTATCAAGGTCAGATAGACAAGATAGAAAAAGATAAAATGGAGATCAGTAAGATAAGGATCAGGCAGACTCAACTAACAAATGCACTTGCGTCCTCCTTAGCAGTTCTGGATGAGAACATTAAACAGATTGATGCAACCATTTCTACCTATGATCAAGGACCCAACATGGATTTGAAAAAGATGGAAAAGATTACATATTCCCTATGTGCCCATCTACAAACAATTGATGCACTAAAGGCATTCTAGCAGCAAGAGATGAAGAATCTGCAGATAGCCTATCCAGATGTATACATGGAGTAAGTATCTAGAGACTTACAATTTTGACACCTTTTTCATTAATGTCAAAGGGGGATTAATGTATGTATGGGGAGTAGTGTATATAAATGCAAAGAAATATATAGTATATGTTAAGAGAAGAGAATATATAGTTTTTGGTGTTAGTCAATTTTGAGTAACTTGGCCACATTCCTTTGTTGCCATTAATGACAAAGGGGGAGATTGTTGGAAAGTTGACTCCCAGGGAGTATATGACTTATTTTTTGTTGTCATTATGGTGACAAAGTCATATGAATTTTTGACAACAAACTTAGTAGTGGAAATTGACTAAGTATAGGAGACAATACAGAACAAAGATACACAGATGATTAGAGCACCAACACACGTGCGTACGGCCGATTCAGACTAAGTGCCTTAAAACATAAGCTCTATGATATGTTTTTATGCTTACTCTATACACACATGATATATAATGTCAGTACAGATAATTTACAGAAAGAACAAGTACACTAGCAGTTCAGAATACAGAGTATGGAGCCGACTTCATGTTTTTTATTAGCGTGTAATCTTTTGTTGTGTAAAGGCTAAGTACCTATTGTAGTAAATTTTTAATCATGTATTAAACATTATTGTAAACACGCTTAATCCAATTTGTTTGTAAGCATTGTGAATTTTGTTTTTGGGCCGGCTAAGGTATTGTTTATAGTCGTGTCTATTCAGGCATAAACATATATATATGTAATGGAAAGATATATTTGAAGTGTCAAAGAAATATGCAGAGCAGACATATAGAAGAGCAGTATAAAGATGTCAGTATGAGATAGATCCCTTAAAGAAGATAAGAGAATAAGTGCATAACCAGAACTGATCAAACATATGTTTCATATACAGCAGTTCACTTTTGGATATAGTGCATATCTATTCTCAGGAGGTTGTAGCCTTCTTTCTCATTGAGTAGTGAGCTCTTGGACAATGAGTCCTCACCCCCAACATGGTTGATTGTAAAAGACTCCTAATAGGGTCAGGCCTTTAACTAGGTCATTGTACTTGCATTGTAAAGACAGCTCCTAACAAGACAAAATAAATTTAACAAGTTCATTATACTAGTGCAATATTTTTGGGTACTAATTCCCACCAGGGTTTTCCTCTAATAATGGTTTCCCCGTAATCATATCATGTGTTATGTGTTCTTGTGTTAAGCTTCAAGTGATTTATAATTGATTTATGTTTAAAGTTGTTGAAATAGAATAAATTGTTAAACATTGATTCACCCCCCCCCTCTCAGTGTTTACAACACTAAATAACATTGATAATAGTATTGTACCATCTATGGAGTCTACATTTATGTCTACTTTGAAAATTGGTAAATCTAGTAGCAAACACATAATCAAAAATAACAGTGATAGTGATAGCGATGAAATGGAACTTGATGAACTTGAAGCTTTAATGTTTAGAAGATTGCACAGAGGTAATGGAAGATATAAAGGTAAACTATCTTTGATATGTTTTAACTGTAAAGAGATTGGCCATTTTGTTGCAAGGTGCCCTAACAAAAGGAATGATGATAGAAATGATAGATCTAATGAAATAAAGGATTACTGAGACTATAGAAGCAACCGACAGTATGACAGAAGAGATAACCGAGATTATAAAGATAAAGGTAAGAAATACTTTTACATTGCTAAAGATAAAGTTAATAACAGTATTTCCGACAGTGATGAAGATATTGAGACAGTGTTTGTAGCTTTGAAAGATGATTCAGATGAAGATGAAAGGTATGTAGAAACAAAACTTATCTCTAAAGTTAGTAAACATGATATTTGGGTTATTGATAGTGGTTGTACACATCACATGATTGGTGATAAAGGAAAATTTTAATTTCTTGATCATTATGACGGAGGATCAGAAAGAATGAGAAATGATACACCCTGTCAAGTAAAAGGAAAAGGTACTTTTATGCTGAATAATCAAATCAAATGTGAAAATTATTATTGGGTAAAAGGACTTAACTACAATCTATTGAGTGTTTCATAGTTGAATAGCACATGTCACCGAGTTTCATTTGAGAATAGAAAAGAAAGAATATATGATGGAAAAGGAAAGTTGATCTATACTGGTGAACAATCTAAAGGTAACCTATTCTATCTTGACACAGCTGAAACTACTTGTTTATTGGAAAAGAATGAAGATATATAATTATGGCATAAAATAATTTGTCATGTAAATTTTGACAACATGGTTAATATTAGTAACACAAGAAAAGTTAGAGGCTTACCGAGATTAACTAAACCAGACCATGTAATGTGCAAAAATTGTCAAAAGGGAAAGATGTCAAAATCTAGTTTCAAGAGAAAGAATTTTTCATCTAATGACATTTTGGAGTTAGTTCATACTGACCTATGTGGACCAATGAGAACACAAAGCTATTATGGGGACATATATTTTATTTCATTTTTTATGATATTATATTTGGAGGTAATGATAACCTATGCACTTCATTTGCTGATGAAATGAGGAAAGAATTTTAAATGTCTACGTTTGGTGAGATCAATTTTTTTCTAGGATTGCAAGTTTTACAATAGACTGTAGGTATCTACATTACTCAATCAAAATACATCAAGGAAGTACTAAATAAATTTAGAATGGAAGAATCAAAACCAGTCAAAACACCTATGGTGATAGGATGCAAACTGACAATAGAAGACAAGACACCTGAGGTAAATCATACCTTGTACATATCTATGATTGGTAAATTGATGTATGTTGTTCACACAAGACCTGACATTGTACATGTAGTTAGAATAGTTGCAAGATTTTCTGCTAACCCTAGAGAATCACATATGACTACATTGTAAAAAGAACTTTTTCATATTTGAAGAATACTGAGGATTATGGACTATGGTATAAAAGAGAAAGAAATTTTAAATTAAAAGTTTATACTGGTGTTGATTGGGCTGGGAATATCGATGATAGAAAAATAACTACTGGTGGAGAATTCTTTATTGGAGAAAGACTAGTTACTTGGATAAGAAAGAAGCAAGGACGCATATCTCAATCAACTACAGAAGCAGAGTATGTTGTTGTTGCTGCAAATTGTTCTAACATAGCATGGATAAAAAAATTGTTGAAAGGAATGAATGAGGAGATCGCTGATCCAATGATGATTTATTGTGATAATACAAGTGCTATAAATATTTCAAAGAATCATGTGATACATGCAAAAACAAAGCTCATATCTATAAAATATCACTACTTAAGGGAACAAGTACAAGATAAACAAGTTATACTGGAATATGTACAATCAAAAGAACAATGTGTTGACATATTAACAAAACCCTTACCAAAGGATACATTTGTGTACTTGAGAGGTAGACTAGGGGTTCATCCCTTGTCTATTGGTAACTAAGCTGATTAGGAAGTTGCGTCAACCTACATGAAATTAGAATATCAATCATATTGATGCAAAGCTGAACTAGACTCACATACACATATTTGTGCACTGAAAGGTACCTACTGCACCAAAAATAAGAGATATTTTTTTTGGCTACTGAAGAGCTGCATATTTCTTTTTGGTATTTTTGTCAAAGGGAGAGAGTTGATTAATGAAATATATATCCATCTAACGGAGAGAGTTGATTGATGGAATATCTACTCGTTGAGGGAGTACAAAGAAAGGGAGAGCAAAGACATATCTAATCTATAGAGAGATTAAAGAGATGAAACATCGAGACTGTAGGGAGAGTCTGCATGGTGAAGTTTTTTGTTTATACTGACACAACTTATATTCAAGCTAAGGAGAGATACAAAATTGT
The DNA here is from genome assembly GCA_018584345.1 of Thuja plicata. Taxonomy (NCBI): domain Eukaryota; kingdom Viridiplantae; phylum Streptophyta; class Pinopsida; order Cupressales; family Cupressaceae; genus Thuja; species Thuja plicata. Next base: position 762,263 of record MU225641.1, read on the forward strand.
TGCAGTTGTAGAACAGAAGTTTGTTATTTTATTGTATGGCATTTTATACTGCAAATTTCATATTGTGTTGCCATCAATGCCAAAGGGAGAGATTGATGAACTAAAACTGATTATATGTTTGAAGTCATTTGTTGATATTCAACCAAGTTGCAGAAATGATGATAAACATTATTAGTTAATGTATTGTCATTAATGTCAACTTATTTGAGTATTTTTATAGTGGAAAAAATTTGTTATGATTTGAAGATCTGGAATAAACAATGTTTATGTGGTCGGTAAATGAAGAGTTTTGTATACACCGAGAGACAATAATAACCAAGTAAAACACAGTGTATACTAAGCATAGTGATAAGCAAGCTAGGGATCACTGACACAACATGGTTAATACTAAGAACAATCAATTAATTCAAATTGAGGCCAACCAGGATGCTGAGCTGGAAATTGATAATTTCAAGGTAAAAGATAAAGTTTTCTATTTGATCAAACGACTATGAAAATTCAAGGAAGATTGGATGAAAAAGATTGAAACGTGTTTATAACACAACTATCGAAGAAGGATCAAGCGGGAAAATGAACGATGGAGATTAAGAGGCAATATCTGAAGGATGAAAATTAAATGAGCTATGATGTCTATATAAGAGACAAGAGATTAATTTTGAAAACTCATGAAGCACATACATGCGAGTTTATGCTTGACTAGTCAAACTGGTTAAAGACAAAACCAAGTTGTTTTCTGTAGACATAACTGAGCGACAGAGGAAAGAGAATTAATGAGTAGAACAAGTATGAAGTATGAGATGAAATGAAGAAGTAGAAATTGATCAGAGGTATTATGTACTTAGCATAGATCTCAATAACAGAAAATCAAAGTTGTATTTGAATCAGATCACTACTGTATCAATTTAACCATTGTCATAGATAAATATCTTAACCGAGTAGGACATTGAAGTCTTTATTATAACTTTTAGAGAATGTTGAGTGTTTTCTTTTTGACCCCATTGTGAATGCATGGTCAAGAGAGAATTGTTAGTTTTAAATCCTCTAACAAGGTCACATTTAACAATGTGCATTGTAACCTTTAATAGGGTTGGCTCTTCACCGAGCTCACTTGAGAAGAGTGAAAATATTTTGGGTTACTGGTCCTAGGTGATTTTTCCCTTGGCAAGGTTTCCACATTAAAAATATATCTGTCAATGTGCATGAATGTTGTGGATTGTTATTTTACTTTACACTTTATTTTATTGACCTAGATTGGTAATCATAGTATTAATTTACTGATATTTGATAAACACTATTGATGATAGTTTGAGATTACAGAATACATTTTCACTGAGCTAAGTTTTATATTTGAATTTTTTTTGGTATACATATGGAGAAATTTGGGACTGTAAGATAATTTTTGAGGAGACTGATTCTAACTGATTCACCTCCACTCTCAGTTATTCTAATAGAGTGTTGGATAGCTAGTGGACAAAGATTATCAATTGAAATTCATTTATGGGGAATGTTCTATCAAAAGTAAGGTAGGAGACTAGATCACATCTAGTACTAAATCTAGAGGTAATGTATTTGAATTGAATAAATCTAGGGTTTCTTTTTTTATTGTGAAGGTTGATGACTGGTGGCTATGGCATAGAATACTTTGTCATGTTAACTTTGATAATATTATGAAGGAAAGTATGAATAATGCAGTAAGAGATCTACCTAATATTGTGAAACCATCTAATACTATGTGTAGAGAGTGTGTTATGGGAAGCAGACTAGAAGAAATTTTAAAAGTGAATCTTACTCTGCGAAAGGGAAGTTGGATCTAGTATATACAGATCTGTGTGGTCCTACAAGAACAAGATCTTACTATAGTGAGAGGTATTTTATACTATCTGCTGATGACTTTTCTAGGATGATGTGGGTTACATACTTAAGAGAGAAATCTGAGGTATTTGATAAATTCAAGATATTCAAAGTCAAAGTTGAGAATGAATAAGGCTTGAAGATAAAATGTTTGAGATCAACTAGAGGTGGTGAGTTTACTTTAGACTTGTTTAATACCTACTGTGAAGAGCATGAAATATATAGACATACGTCTACTCCTAGAGCACCACAATAGAATGGGATAGCAGAGCGAAGGATTAGAACAATATTAGATGTTTCCAGGACTATGCTGCTGGAAGGAAATGTATCACATGTTCATTGGAGAGAAGCTATTGGTACTACTTTGTACACCTTGAATAGAATTCAGATAAAAGAAGGTACAAGTAAGACTCCTTATGAATTGTGGTTTAATCATACTCCTACTATAAAATATTTCAGAATATTTGGAAGTAAATGCTATATCAAAATAGATGATGAGATAGGGAAGTTTGATGCTAGAAGTTATAAAGGTATCTTCCTTGCTTATTCTACTAAGAGAAAATCCTATAAATATTTCAATATGAGATTGAGGAAGTTGATTGAAAGTGCTAATGTGAGGATAGATGAAAGGTTTAAGATTCAAGAGAGAATGTATGACTATGGTCAGATTGCAGAGATTAAGGAGGTCACTGCAAATCTTGAAGAAACTTTGGAAATTGATAAAGAGATCAAAGATGAATCAAATGAGCCTACTAAAACTCCTAAGAATCTGAGGTATGTTAAGAAGAACCATCCTAAAGATCAAATCATTGGTGATGCAAATACAGGAATGTTGACTAGATCAAAAGTAAGATATGATATATGTTTGATTTCTCAAGTTGAACCGAAGACTACTAATGAAGCATGTAGAGATTGTTAGAATACTTCAGGGATAACTGAGAGGGGGGGTGAATCAGTTATCAACAACTTTAAATCTTTTGTACTTATTAATCCAGACTGATATAAATTAAATGCACATTCAGATAACACATTACACAACACATCAATTTGGTTACGGGGAAACCAAATGGTAAAAACCCCGGTGGGAATTATTACCCACAAAGAACTATACTTGTTTATAGTAATCCCTGTTAAAAGATTATGCAACCCTGTTAGGAGTTGTTCATTACAATGCAGTAAGTATAGTGACCTGGTTAAGGGTTAGACCCTGTTAGGAGTCTTTTATAATAACCCTATTAGGGGTGGTGGACTCACTGTCTAAGTGGTGAAGGCTACAACCTTCTGGATATTTGATACACACTGTATCAACAAGATGAACTGTTGTATGTGACACTGCTTGTCTGATCATTTCCTTTGTGTGCATCAGTGTTTTAGCCTCTTGTAAAGCACTATAACAATCTTATGTGTATTCTGAAAGATTCAACTTCAATATATATATTATCAACATATGATAAATATAGCTCTGCTACTTTAACACTTTGCTCTGCTTTTCTAATCTCTGGCTTTCCCAACTCTTCTTATCACAAATGACCTTGTATAAATACATACTCCAATTATGATATCATGGGACCTGTTAGACAACTCTTCATAACATCCTTGTCGGCTCTACTAAGCGCGCAAGCATAATTACAACCACGCAAATCAATGCTGAATAGACACGTCGCTTCACTAAGTCGACCTTACCAAATTAATCATAACTTTGTAATCTTCTTGAAATACTTTTAGCGCATTTGGATTAATATCAACAACTTATAATTAAACATGAATATACACACACATATCCTAAAGATAGGTGCAACTCATTAACCATGTTATATACGTCGGCCTTAAACCATTATTCCTCCAAAACTGTAACCATCACTAACAGAATTACATATCTTTACTGAAACTTCATATCTGAGTCTGCGTGTAAGAACATAGCATAATAAACATGTCAACAACATGTATCTATCCACGCAAGTCTTCATGTCATCATATGGATAAGTACATATAGAAGTACTGTTGTGTATTATATGCTGTCATCAATGACAAACATACAATCAATCAACTGTTCAGAATCAAATCTCCAACAATCTCCCCCTTTGGCATTGATGGCAACATATGATAAAAACAATCTTCTATTCATGGTGTCTTCTTTCTTTTACAATCTTCTCAATATCCTCATCAAATATTTATCTACACTACTGCAGTTATATGGACTATGTTTTATATGTATACTCCCCAGAGTATAAGCTCCTTGTATGTGTTCCTTGTTTTTAGTACATACTCCCCCATTGACATCAATGGAAAAGGGTGCCATAAACCATTATGCACAGGTACTACTCCAGAAGTAGAGTAGTCAACCACTCATTAGTCACATAGGACTGATGTACTTGCTACTTTCTTTAATAAGACTTAGGAGAGGGAATGAATCCCAACTTCTCTGTTAGATACTCAAAAGTATCCTTTGCTAAAGGCTTTGTGAAAATGTCTGCCAACTGATCTTTTTTGCTTACATAGTCCAATTTCACTTCCTTGTCTGCAAAATTTTCTCTCATAAAATGATACTTGATCTCTATGTGTTTTGTCTTTGCGTGCATCACAGGGTTCTTAGACATGTTAATAGTACTAGTGTTATCACAATTCAAATAGTAATAGGATAATCAACCTGAATACCAAAGTCTTTAACCATCTTCTTGATCCAAACAATTGTTGTATAATTTAGTGCTGTTGCAACATATTCTGCCTCTACGGTTGACTGAGAAATACAATTTTGCTTCTTGCTTGTCCAAGATACCAATATTTCTCTGAGAAATACTGCTCCTCTTGAAGTGCTTTTTCTTTCATCAATACAACCTGCCCAATCTACATCAGTATACACATGAAGTTGTGTATTCTCTGATTTAGGATACCATCAACCATAGTCTATAGTTCCCTTAAGATATCTAAATATTCTCTTGATTGCCATTAGGTGATTATTCTTGGGTTCAGCTGCAAATCTTCCAACAATGCCAACTACATTAGAGATGTCAGGTCTTGATTGAGTTAGATAAATAAGCTTTCAAATCATAGATTTGTACAATGTTTTATCAACTGCTGTGGAGTCACCATCTTTTGAAAGTTTACTTCCTGTGATCATAGGAGTGCAAACTGGCTTGCAATCCTCCATCTTGAAAGTTTTCAATATTTCCTTCACATATTTTGACTAATTTATGAATATTCCTTTATTTGTTTGTTTTACATTCAGTCCTAAAAAGTATTTTATAGGACCAATCATGTTCATTTCAAATTCATTCTGCATTTCTTTTGTAAATGTTGTACTAAGCTTGTCATTTCCTCCAAAGATAATGTCATCAACAAATATGGCAACTAATAGTAATCCATCAGGTGTTTCTCTTGTGAACAAGTTGCAATCTGCTACTCCTTTCTTGAATCCAATCTTGGTGAGATAACCATCTAGTCTCTCATACCAAGCTCTTGGGGCCTGCTTTAGTCCATAGAGTGCTTTCTTCAGTTTGCATACCATATTTGGTCTATCTAAAAGGTTAAATCCTTCAGGCTGTTCTATGTAGACTTCTTCTTTTAAGTCACCATTCAAGAAGGCTGATTTAACATCCATTTGATAAACTTTAAATTCTTTTACTATTGCATATTCCAAAAACAATTTTATGGCTTCCAGTCTACTCACAAGTGCAAATGTATCAGTGTAGTCTATTCCTTCTCTCTACGCATATCCTTTACATACTAATCTTGCTTTGTTTCTTATTATTGTACCTTCTTCATTCATTTTGTTTCTGAAAATCCATTTTGTTCCAATCACATTTTTATCACTTAGTCTAGGAACCAATTCCCATGTGTCATTCTTGATTATCTGATCTAGTTCTTCTTTTATTGCATTTTTCCATTCAGAATCATTACAAGAATTTTCAACACTTAGAGGTTCAATCTGTGAAAGTAAACATACCTCTTCATCCACTATTAAATTCTTTTCTTTTGATCTGGTTAAAACATTGTTGCTCTGATCTCCAATGATATCATTTATAGAGTGGTATCTGGTTGTAAACTTAGGAACCTTAGGTGTGACTTATTCCTCTATAATATGTTGTTCTTCATTGCTTGAATCAGGGTCATTGCATGTGACATCAATGCAATCAAACATTTCTTCAAGCATAGTATCTTTACTGTTAGGTCTTGGTTCTTCTTCAATCAAAGGTGCACATTCATAGTACCTCTCTTGAATTATAAACTTTTCATCAATCTTAACATGCATGCTTTCAATTATCTTCTTTAATCTTATATTGAAACATCTGTAAGCTTTGATTTTTGTAGAGTAACCAAGAAAAATACCTTCATCACTTCTAGCATCAAACTTGCCAACATTGTCATCTCTCTTGATGTAGCACTTGCTGCCAAATATTCTAAAGTATTTTACTGTGGGTACATTACCAAACCAAATTTCATAGGGTGTCTTGTCCACGCCTGGTCTCAATTGGGCTCTATTGATAGTATACACTACAATATTCACTGCATCTCTCCAATAGGTGTGCGCAACTTTTCCTTCAATCATCATGGTGCGTGCTATATCCAATATAATTCTATTCCTCCTTTCTGCAATTTCATTTTTTTGAGGTGTTCTAGGGGCACTCAACTGCCTTTTTATTCCATGTTCTTCACAATAGTCATAAAACTGGTCAAAGGTGAATTCTCCTCCTCTATCTGATCTTAAACATTTCAGTTTTAATCTAGATTCATTCTCAACCTTGGCTTTGAATATTTTGAACTTCTCAAAGGCTTCTGACTTTTCTTTTAAGAACGCAACCCACATCATCCTAGAAAAATCATCAACAAACAAAATAAAGTACCTTTTACCATAGTATGATCTTGTTTGAGTAGGACCGCATAAATCTGTATGCACTAAGTCCAACTTGTTTTCAGTTGAGGTTTGCTTGCTTCTAAAGGAAATTCTTACATGTTTACCCATAACACATTCCTTGCAAATTGTGTCAACTGGTCTTGCAATGCTTGGTAGGTCTCTAACTGCCTTGACATTGTTGATCTTTACTATATTGTCAAAATTGATATGACATAGTCTCTTGTGCCATAACCAACTATCATCTACTTTTGCAACAAAACAACTTACATCTGAATTGAGATGAAAAACATTACCTTTTGTTTTAGAGCCTGATGCAATCATGTCTCCATCCTTGTTGCTAATAATGCGCTAGTTGTCATTGAACTCCAAATGATATCCATTGTCAAGTAGCTATCCAACACTTAGTAGATTATGATGTAATCCATCTACATATAGAACATAATTTGTCTTGTTCTTTCCATCCAAGGTGATGGATCCTCTGACTATGATAGGTTTAGGAGTGTTATCTCCAAATCTAACCATACCACCTTTGTATTTGTCTAGATGAACAAATATGTCTTTGTCACCTGTCATGTGATGCAAGCATCCACTGTCAATAATCCAATCAGTTCTAACATCTGCTTTGGAAATCAAGGCTAATTCATGATCTTCTTCTTTATCTGTAATGTCCATATATTCAAGCAACCTTTCCATGTCTTTAGGGGCAATGAATCCAATCTCATCTTCTCCTGAATCTTTATCAGTTACACCTTCAGCATGATAACATTCCTTCCTATACTTAGGTTTGTAATCAGATATGAACTTCTTGACTCTTGTGGGACACTTAGATGCAAAGTGACTAATCTTATTGCATGAGAAACACTTGAATGGAAGCTGAACTTCATACTTTCCTTTTCCTTTCTTTTCTCTTTTGGCAATCATGGCAATTATTTCTTCTAGCTCTTCATCAGTTTCTTCATTATCATTATGACTGTAGATGTGTGAGGATTTCTTACCGTGGATTGAAGCTTTGAAGGTTGTTTCACTCTTAGGTTCAGTCTTCAATCTTGATATCTCAAATGCAGAGATTTTTTTGATCAAAGTCTCTCTTTTGAAGTCTTTAGAAAACTGCATGGTCTCATCTAGAATGTTGATTTTTCTTTCATAGTCTGTTGTCAATGTAGTCATTAACTTGTCCATTATGTCTTCTTCTGAAATTACTCCTCCATTGTTTCTAATTCCAGATACTGCTTCATTTATCTTTTGATTAGAAGCTCTAATGTTTTCTTCAGGTAACATTTCAAGACTATTATATTTCTTTTTCCATGTCTTTCTACGTGCATTCTTTGCTTGGATGTCTCCTTCAAACATATCTTCCAAATACTTCCATATGGTGTAAGCTCGGTCAAATTTCTTGATCTCAAAAAATTCATTGTCAGATAGGGCACTAATTAGGGCTTCTTTGGGAATTGCATTATGTGTAAAAATGTCCTTTTGTCTGTTGGTAGCATCATCCTTTGCAAGGTCTTTCAGAGATGGAATATCAACTTCTTGTGTAGCAATCTCAAAGATCTCAAAGCCAACACATTGTACATGTGTAATCATTTTTTTCTTCCAATCTAGATAGTTTTCTCCATCAAACTTAGGACTCTCTTTTCTGAAGTATGCCAACTGATCTACCTTAAGCTATTAGGCTTTCTCTCCAAGGTACTTAGCTCTGATACTAATTGTTAGAATACTTCAGGGATAATTAAGAGCGGGGGTGAATTAGTTATCAACAACTTTAAATCTTTTGTACTTATTAATCCAGACTGATATAAATTAAATGCACATTCAAATAACACATTACACAACACATCAATTTGGTTACGGGGAAACCAAATGGTAAAAACCCCGGTGGGAATTATTACCCACAAAGAACTATACTTGTTTATAGCAATCCCTGTTAAAATATTCTACAACCCTGTTAGGAGTTGTTCATTACAATGTAGTAATTATAGTGACCTGGTTAAGGTTCAGACCCTGTTAGGATTCTTTTATAATAACCCTGTTAGGGGTGGTGGACTCACTGTCCAAGTGGTGAAGGCTACAACCTTCTGGATATTTGATACACACTGTATCAACAAGATGAACTATTGTATGTGACACTACTTGTCTAATCAGTTCCTTTTTGTGCACTGATGCTTTAGCCTCTTGTAAAGAACTGTAACAATCTTATCTATATTCTGAAAGCTTCAACTTCAATATCTATATTATCAACATATGATAAATATAGCTCTGCTTCTTTAACACTCTGGTCTTCTTTTCTAATCTCTGGCTTTCGCAACTCTTCTTATCACAAATGACCTTGTATAAATACATAATCCAATTATGATATCATGGGACTTGTTAGAAAACTCTTCATAACATCCTTGTCAGCTCTACTAAGCACGCAAGAATAATTACAACCACGCAAGTCAATGCTGAACAGACGCGTCGCTTCACTAAGTCTGCCTTACCAAATTAATCATAACTTTGTAATCTTCTTGAAATACGTTTAGCACCTTTGGATTAATATCAACAACTCATAATTAAACATGAATATACACATGCATATCCTGAAGATAGGCACAACTCATTAACCATGTTATATACGTCGGCCTTAAACCGTTATTCCTCCAGAACTGTAACCGTCACTAAAAGAATTACTTATCTTTACTAAAACCTCATATCTGAGTCTGTGTGTATGAACATAGCATAATAAACATGTCAAAAAAATGTATCTATCCATGCAAGTGTTCATATCATCATATGGATAAGTACATACAAAAGTACTGTTGTGTATTATATGTTGTCATCAATGACAAACATACAATCAATCAACTGTTCAGAATCAAATCTCCAACAGAGATGAATCTTGGACTAAAGATATGCAGGAAGAATTAGAATAGATAAAGGAAAACAACACTTGGAAATTGGTTCCAAGGCCTAAAAACAAGAATGTCATAGGAACTAAATGGGTTTTTAGAAATAAAATGGATTTGGAAGGAACAGTGGTAAGAAATAAGGCTAGACTAGTTTGTAAAGGCTACTCGCAACAACAAGGCATAGACTTTGAAGAGATATTTTCTCTTGTTGCTAGGTTGGAAGCTGTGAGGTTATTTCTTTCTTATGCTACACATAAAGACTTTAAGGTATATCATATGGATGTGAAATCTTCATTTGTGAATGAAGATTTGGAGGAAGAGGTATACATAGAGCAACCTGATGGATTTCCTCTAACAGAAAATGAAGACATGGTCTGTAAACTAGAGAAATCATTGTATGGCCTGAAACAAGCACCGAGAGCATGGTATGAAAGACTAGAAAGGTAGATTCTTCATCTTTGTTTCAGAAAAGGTAATGCTGGCAGTAATTTATACTTAAGAACTGGTGAAGATAAAATTCAAATCATAGAAGTTTTTGGAGGTAATGATGAAATGAGTAAAAGGTTCTCTAAAGAGATGGAAAATGAATTTGAAATGTCAATGATTGGTGAAATGAAATTTTTTCTTGGTTTGAAAATTAATCAGAACAAGAATTTTATTTTTATATCTTAGACCAACTATCTTAAGGAGAATGGAAGACTATAAACCTATGGAGACACCTATGATGACTGGCTATAAACTTACTCATAATGATGAAACTCAGAGTGTCTTTTAGAAAAAGTACATATCAATGATTGGAGGTCTACAATAAATAACTCACACCAGACCAGATATTTCCAATGTGGTTTGAATTGTGGCAATATATCAAGAAGATCCTAAAGAGACACACCTTGCTGCTATGAAAAGAATTTTTAGATATTTACAACGAATAATAGAGTATGGATTATGGTATAAAAAATATAATAACTTTATTTTACATGCTTATATTAATGTTGATTGGGTAGGTAGTGTGGATGATAGAAAGAGTATAAGTGGATGAGAATTTTTCCTTGGAAAAAGGTTGGTTTCTTGGTTAACTAAGAAGCAAGATTGTATACCTCAATCTACTGTTGAACATGAGTGTGTTTTTGGTGCTATAAATTGTACACAAGTTGTTTGGATGAAACAAATGTTGATTGACATTGGAATTATTTTTGAAGAGCCAGTGGTTATCCATTGTGATAACACTAGCATAGTGAATATGTTGAAGAATACTATAATGCATTCAAAGACTAAACATATTTCTATTAAGTATCATTTCTTGAGAGACAAGGTAGTGGAGAAGGAGATCAGATTGGAGTATGTTAGCACAAAGGAACAAATAGCAGATATATTTACTAAACCTCTGCCAAAAGATACTTTTGAGTATCTCAGAAGCATGCTTGGGGTGACAACCCATCCCTATGGTAATTAATTGATGCAAGTATGCATTAGTCCAGTGGCTTTCAGAGCTATATCATTTTTTCAACTTGATGTATGGATCTACTCCCCAGGGAGAGTGATCGCAAGAACACTAGATAACATATTTGGGTGATTTTGCACCTTGCTCTTATAGGCATGAATATTTGAAACAAATACACATTGTAGAAGTTTGATGAAGATTTATGGAGTCCTTTGCCATTATTTTTAAAGGGGGAGAGATTCTATGTGAAAATCTCTATTGTTTTAGGGAAAATTGTGTTGAGGATATTGAGAAGATTGTATTGAGAAAGAGCACTTTTGGGTTGATGGATTTTCCCATATGTTTCCATAAATGCCAAAGGGGGCGATTGTTAAATGATGTTGGAATTGGCTACTGTTGATACTGTTGGCATTCATGTTTTTTCACTAATGTCAACATATGTTTCTATGAACAGACTGGTTATTATTGTTGTATGATGACTAACAGAAGTGTACAGATACTGTATGAATGAATCAAAATGAGCGAAGATGTGGATATAAAGAAGGATGTATGATGATCTTATTTCTAAGGTTTCTTGGGTTAATATTTCATATTGGATGAGTTACAAATGTTTTGGAAAAGACTAGTTTCTGGACTATGACAGTGATGATTGACAGAGCGAGTCTCTGTGATTTCAGTGTATCTTACAGGCGATGATGATTCAAGTTATGCAAGCTTAAGGGATGACAGAAGACATGTTCAAGAATTTTTTTGATGGGTCACAATTTGTATGAGTGATGACAATGTCAGTTGTGGCATGTATTCTGGAGGCGACCTATTTGGGGCCAACTTCAGACATGTAGCGTGTATTGTGGATTGTGAGTGTGGATTGTGGATATTGGACTATATCTGACATATTTTAACTGATGTATACTTTTTTTAGATACCATGTGTATCTTAGCAAGGGGTTAAATGATTATTATTATATTAGGAAAGCTTAATTGGCCAACCTAATCAATTATTGTAATAGGGTATATATGAGAGATCTTTTCTTTTGAAAAGATGTGAGTGAGAGTGTGTATGTATATGAAGAGAAGGTGATTGATAGAGAAGTAAGAAAGTTGTGAAGCTTCTTTGATTATTGGATATAGAGAAGAGGATGTGTTCATTGTACTTAATTAGAACTAACCAAGCAAAGAGTTTCTATCAGACAATTCACTGGATTGTATATTTTCTATATACACTTGTTTAGATTGTAAATCATTGAGGGTGGATTTAACCTTCTTTGGGCAGTGTGCCTAGGTAGTGAGACCACTATTACTCTTGACTCCTAACAGGGTATGTCCTTTAATAGGGACTGTGTACTGTAATGTTGTAATAAGATCCTAATAGGGCTAATTATTTTAATAGGGGTACTATACTCTTAATAGATCATTTATGGGTGCTAATTCCCACCGGGGTTTTACCTTTAACATGGTTTCATTGACAACAAAGGATTATGTTATTGTGTTGGCATTTATTGTGTTATCATTTGTTGTGAAGTTTGGTTTATAAAGTTTAATTTATAATAATCTATCTCACAACTGATTCACCCCCCCCTCTCAATTGTTTTGGTCGACTATTATTCCTAACATTAACTTCATAATCACATTATGTAAAGATTCATAAAGTGGACTAAAATTATGAGAAGGTCTAAAAATAGAGGAAAAAGGAGTTGCACCTTTTGATGTTGTTGTCACTTGTTCATCTACTGTATTAGATGATTTGTTGATCTTGATGTAATTTTTTAGGTTTATGAAACCTATTGGAATTAGATGTGGCATCAATCTTATCAACAAGAACAAGATCTATTGGAGTGTTTCTCTTAAACTGACTCACTTGTAATTGATAATGATGAAGCACTATGCATAATTGTGAAAAGGAAGAAAAATCAGTAAGGAGAATCTTATCCATAATATATTTTTGTAAATTAGAAACAAATATCTGTTGTATATCAATATCAGGCACAAGATAAGAAATATGAGCATGCAAATGCTTAAATCTACCAATGAAGTCATGAAATTTTTCTTTAATACCTTGTTTACAATGCTTTAATTGAGTCAAAGAAATTTTAGGACCAATTTTTCTTTGGAATTTTTGGATAAAAGAATTAGAAACTTTTTGGAAGGAATTTATTATTATTATTAAATATTAATATATTAGTGGCTTGCCACTTTCGCCAAAAACCATTTTTTTGGAATGAATCAATAGAATAAGGAGGCAAAGAACAATACCATTATAAAGCTTTGTCTCTAAAGGTCCTAGTGAACAACATAGTCATGAGCCTATAGTCATGAGAAAAATCACTACATAGGGTTTGAAATATTTTAACATGCGTCACAAGATCACCTTTACCACTATAACTCTCAAGACAAGGAATCTCAACATTTTGCGGGAGGATAGCTCAGATGATATCTAAAGAAAAAGGGTTGGAAATATCACATGTAGGAATATTGAATTTGGATTAAGTCAATGAAGCAAGTTGTTGTTGCAAAGATGACTCATTTTGAGAAAGGTTATTTATTGTGGAATTGGTGGAAGAAAGGATAGGAAGAGAAGTGATTGAAATGTTAGGAAAGTTGTTGTTTGAAGTGGATGAAATATTTGAAGGATCATAAATCAAATTAGGAGGGTTGTTGGAAAGGGAATTGTAATATGAAAATGGTGAATTATGATAAGAAAGTATGGATGAAGGCAATGAAACACATGGAACACTTGTAGGAAGTGAAGGAAGAATAGTACTATGAAGACTCATGTTGGTTTGTGGTGACTGATCATGTAAGTATTATACACTTTTTTGCAATTCATGGGGTTGAATCATAACCCATTTCTCTAGTTTGACTCATCAAGCATTTCCCTAGTTTGACCTGTCAAGAAATTTTTAGGTTTAGATTTTTTCTATAAGAAAAATGGTATTAGGGTTATGGATTGTTAGAGTGAAGAAGTATTGTAGCATTTGCAGTAGTATTGAGCTGCAAGGGATCATTGGTAGAAATTTGTTGAAATAACTAGATAATAATGTTGGACTATCTGTTTGGTGGACATAGCCAAGGATTGAGTGAATCTTGTTAAATTTGTGTCTTCTTGTTCTACTTGTGTTTTTTTATTCCTTTGCATTATTGGTCATATTTGCATGTAACTGTGAGATTTATATCTTCTAATCCTGACAAGTGGTATCAAAGTGGGTTGTTTTTAGTTATCCTCTACAGAAAGTTCTTGAGGTTGAGTAGGAGCCTCACACTTGCATGGGAATAATGGTAGATGAGGGTAAGTTGAAGGTTGAGAAGTTTCCTAGCAGAACTTTTAGTTATGGAAAATGTAGATGGAGGACTATCTCTATTAGAAGGAGTTATGGTGGCCATTGGGAGGAATAAGAAAGAAACATGCAACTATGTCTCAAGAGGATTGGGATATCTTGGATACAAAGGCACTTGGGAGTATTTGTTTATGCATTCCACAATTGGTGGCATTTAATATTACAAAATTGAAGACAACTAAAGAATTGATGGAAAACTTAGCGAAGTTATATGAAAATCCTTATGCTTCAAATAATGTATTTCTTACGAAGCATTTATTTAATATAAAAATGGTAGAAGGTGGGTCAGTTGTTGATTATTTAAATTGGTTTATTATAGTTACTAGTCAATTATCTTCTGTTAATGTCAATTTTGATGAAGAAATTAGGGTTCTTTTGATTCTTTGTTCTTTACCTGAAAGATGAAATGGCTTGGTAATGGTTGTTAGTAACTTTGTTTCTGGTATAAATACCCTAAAATTTGTTGATGTTGTTGGTGTTATACTAAGTGAGGAAATCTATAGAAAAAGCTTAGGTGGATGAAAATCAGGTAGTGTTTTGAATGCAGAAATTAGAGGAAGATCAAATGAGAGAGGAAACAATTATTAAAATCATGGGAAATCAAGAGGAAAATCAAAAGGGAAAGAGGTCTCAATATAGAGGACTAAACGATTGTTGGTACTATGGGAAACTAGGTCATAGGATGAAAGATTGTTGGTCTTAGAAGAATAAAGAAGGAGAAAAACAATAAGGAAATAAGGAGGTAAATGTGGTAAGTAATAAATCTTAAGAGGATGTTTTTCTTCTTTCCCTTGAAAATGCTAATGATTCATGGGTTCTAGATTCAAGGGCCTCATTTTATGCTAAACCCCATAGAAGATATTTTGTTGATTATGTCCAAGGGAATTTTGTGCGGGTTTATTTGGAAGATAATGAACCCTATTAGATTGTTGGGAAGGGAATAATTAAGATTAAGTTGTAGAATGGGAATCATTGGCTACTACAAGAGGTAAGGCACATTCCAAGGCTGAGTAGGAATTTAATTTTCACTAGGGCGGCTAGGTGATGAAGGTTGAACAGTTACTTTTAATGAAAAAATTGGAAGGTTTAAAAATATTCCTTAGTAGTAAAAAAAGGTGTGAAAGTAGGCACCTTATATCTTTGTACATGTCATACTCTTCCTTATACTTTAATTTTTATAGACAAAATTCAATGTTCAGGAATAGTTGTTGTAGGTGAGCAGGTAGAACATGAAACAATCATTGTGGATTCTGAAATGACCCTATGGAACAATAGACTTGGGCACATGAGTGAAAAAGGTATGAAATTAATTCATTCAAAGAAAGTCTTACCGGGTCTTAAATGTGTTAATATGGATTTCTATGAAAGTTGTGTGTATGGAAAACAAAAGAGAGTTAGTTTTATGAAGGTTGGGAAGGAAAAGAAAGATGATAAATTGGAGTTTGTGCATATAGATGTATGGGGACCAGCTCAGGTATCTTCCCTTGGTGGATCTCTATATTATGTTACCTTCATTGACGATGCAACTAGGAAAGTATGAATTTATTTCCTCAGGCAGAAATATGATGTATTTGAAAATTTTATAAAGGGAAAAGCTTGATTGAGAATGAGATTGGTAAAAGACTAAAATGTCTTAGATCTGATAATGGTGGTGAATGTTTCAGCAAGTAATTTGAAGATTATTGTTCCTCTAATGGTATTCATAGGTAGAAGTTAGTTCATAGGACTCCATAAGAAAATGGAGTGGTTGAACACATGATTAGGACAATAATGGAGCGTGCAAGGTATATGAGGTTGCAAGTTGGGCTTCCCTGAACATGTGGGAAGAGGTTTTAAACACTGCTATTTATTTAATCAATAGAGGACCCTTTACTCTTTTGGGTTTTGGTATTCCAGAGGAAGCATGGATAGGTAAGAAGGTGAGTTATTCTTTTCTGAGAACCTTTGGTTGTGAAGCATTTGCACATATAGAATTTGAGAATAGAACCAAGCTTGAAGATAAATAAAAGAAATGTATATTTTTTGGATATGACATTGATGAGTTAGGCTATAGACTTTGGGATTTTGAGAATTATAAAATTATGAGAAGTGGTGATTTCAGATTCAATGAGAAAGTGTTGTACAAAGATCAGTTGCAACAACTTGAGAAGAAAGAAAATGATTACGTAGTGCTAGATGATACTCCTAAAGATGATGTTGTAGTGGTTCTTCATGCTCTGCAACAACAACAACAACAACAACAACAACAACAACAACAACAACGAAAACAACAACAACAAAATACTACCACTCCAATGAATTTTATATGATCTTCAAGGTTAAGTAGACATCCTGACATGTTCTCTTCCTCTTTGTACTCTATTTTATTGACAGATGTTGGTGAACTAGAATGTTATGATGAATCTTTGAAGCAGAATACCAAGGTTCAGTGGGAGGATGGAATGACAGAAGAAATGGACTCCTTTCTAAAAAATCAAACTTGGGAAATATGCATGTTTCCTATAGGTAATAAGGCTTTACCAAATAAATGGGTTTATAGGATGAAAGAGGAGGATGGAGGTAAGAAAAGATTTAAATCCAGGTTAGTTGTAAAGGGATTTGCACAAAAAAAAGGCATTCATTTTTTTGAAATCTTTTCTTTGGTTGTTAAGATGACTTCTATTTGTACTATTTTAAGTATTGTGGCTATTGAAGATTTGCATTTGGAATAGCTAGATGTGGAAATTTCCTCTCTCCATGGTGATTTTGCAGATGAGATATATATGGAACAATACCAAGGATTTGAGGTCACAGGTAAGGAGAAGTTAGTGTGCAGATTAAAGAAGAGTTTATATGGCTTGAAACAAGCACCTCGATAATAGTACTTAAAATTTGATAGTTGTATGGCTAAGCATGGCTTTATCAGGTGTAATTAATCATTGTGTTTATTTTAAGAGGTTCAAAAATGATAGCTAAATTATTTTATATTTATATGTTGATGACATGCTTGTAGTTGGGTCTAACATGGATCACATAAGAGAGTTAAAACAATAGTTAGCTAAATCATTTTCTATGAAGGATTTTGGGGTTGAAAAACAAATTCTTGGTATGAAAAGTTACAGAGATAGGAAGAATAAAAGGTTGACTCTATCTCAAGTTGATTATGTTGAAAAGGTGTTGCAAAGATTCTCCGTGGAGAATGCCAAAGATGTCAGCACACCTTTGCCTAGTCATTTGAAATTAACTAAGGAGATGTGTCCAAAGACATGAGATGAGGGGGAAAAAATGTCCAAGGTACCCTATTCTTCATCTGTACGCAGTTTAATGTATGTCATGGTATGCACTAGACTTGATATTGCACATGCAGTAGGAGTTGTTAGTAGGTATATGAGTCATCCTAGTGTTGAGCATTGCAATGCGGTAAAATGGATTCTCAGATACTTGAGAGTTTCATCCAATAAGTGTTTATGTTTTGGGGTCTCTAGTACTGATTTACAAGGATATGGTGACTCTGATTTGGCAGGAAACATTGATATTAGGTGGACTACAACAAGATATTTTTTTTTTGTCAGTGGGACAATGATAAGTTGACTCTCTATGTTGCAAAAGGTGGTTTCTTTATCCACCAAAGAGGTAGAGTATGTAGTTGAAACAGAGGAAAGTAAGGATATGATATGGTTTCAATCTTTCATGAAAAAATTGGGAAAAATACAAGGTTAAAAATATTTTTTTATGGATAGCCAGAGCGCCATTCATCTTGCAAATAATTTTTCCTTGCATTCAAAGATAAAACACATAAAGTTGAGGTATCACTTCGTTTGGTTGATAGTTGATTGTGGACATTTAAGGATAGAAAAGATACATACATATGAAAATTTAGTGGATATGTTTACAAAGGTAGTGATAAGGGGGAAATTGACCTCCTCTTCAGCTTTAGTTGGTATTCATGACTAAAGCAACAAAATAGAACAACAGAGTCCAGGGTGGTTATTTACAGTGGGAGCTATAGGGGTAGTGGTATTGCTACAGGATCAGTCTCCAAGTGGGATATTGTTGGTTTGTGGTGACTAATCAGGAAAATACTGTACAATTAAATGTTTTTGGTTAACTTTTCAAGAATTTTTGGGTTGAATCATCAAGTGTTTCCTAGGTTGACCCATCAAGAAATTTTTAGAGTTAGGGTTTTTCTATAAGAAAAATGGTGTTAGGGTTATGCCTTGTTAGAGTGAAGAAGTATTGTAGAATTTGTAGTGGTATTGAGATGCAAGGGATCACTGGTTGTAATTGGTTGAAATTACTGGATAATAATATTGGACTCTTTGTTTGGTGGACATATCCCAGGATTGAGTGAACCATGTTAAATTTGAGTCTTCTTGTTCTATATATGTGTGTTTTATTCCTTTTCATTATTGGTTATATTTGCATGTAACTGTTACATTTCTGATTTCTAGTCCTAACAACTAACATGTGTAGGATTAGTGGATTAAATTGAGGTTGTTATAAGTAATGGAGAATAAGTGGAGATGCTAGGAATAGAAACAGAGATAGGTAGAGAGGTTCCAACATGTGTGGTGGATGGGAAATAGCCTAATTCTTGAAAACATTAAGATATAGGTTTAGCATTGGAATCCACAAGGTGGGAAATGGTATGCAAGAGGTTAAGACCATGTTTATTATTACAAAAAATATTCCTTAAGGCCTCTAAAGTAGAGATAGTGTAAGGACTATGATTTTCTTAATCTAGCCAATGTTCCAATTTTTCAAAATATTTAGTGAGATTGTCAACTTGTGCAAGAGGAACTATTATATATTCATCTTTATCATGAGAAGAATGATAAGATTTATTCTCCTTGAGAGGATTAGAATAATGAAGGAGCATGTTAGTTTCATCAAGATACCTAGGAAAGAAGGGAGTTTTAGGTTCAAAGGGACCCATGGGTCTACGACTTCTAATTGGAATACTATAAGTTGGACTCAAAGTGATAAAGCTCATGCACAAAGGTATGGAAAGAAAGGAAAATGAAATGAAATAGGAAATAAAATATTTATGTAGAAAAGATGCAATGCATAAAAAGTAGATCCTATGTCTAATAAATATAATTCACATAAACAATTCATGTAATGAATATATTGATGGGACTTTGTGACCGGCCCTGCCAACAGGGTATAAGTTGTCACCGGGTACCAAAGTACCGACCAACTTCACCTATAGAGGTTTATCGGAGAATGAATTCTCCTAGCCTCTAAGCACCTGGTAGTGGCCTTGAAGGGTAAAGTCCTAGAGATTAAAAATTCTTTAAATTCATATGTGTTAGAAATGGAAAAGAAATATGTAAATAAATAATACCAAGAAAGAATCTAAGATGAGTTAATGCATGAAAAGATATTACCATAAGATAGGAGAGAGAAAGCTTCAACATCCAACACCATGAGACAAGATATTTGGAAGGGGAAAGCAAAGAAAACCCCTTGTGACATTATGAATGAGGCATGAAAAGCCTAAGAAGAGGAGAGAGAGAGAGAGAGCAACTTGCTCATACAATAATTGAGAAGAGGAAGAAACCTCATTCATGTAAGGAGAGAATAAGAGGAATCTCTTTAATAGAGATGTGAGAAAGGAGTTGCATGGTAACTCCCATATCTATGTATGCCACATTTCATAAGTGTGTGAGGGACAAGTGTGAGATTCCTCTTAAGGAGGAATGAACTAATTTATAAATTACAATAAATATTTGTCCTCACATATTCCACTAGAGGACGAAATAGAATGTAGTGGAAAGAAGACAAAAAAGGAAGTATATTAGGATGCCTTGGCTTATATCCTAATATATTACAACAAATA
>MU225641.1:790867-808816 GCA_018584345.1 Thuja plicata
CTTCACATTCAACAAGTGTTCTTTCCCTTTTATTCAACAACCTTGTTAAAATCATATCTGCTACATCTTTCATATTGAATGTCTACTATTACACTCAAAATTATCTTCTTACTCTCATACATGGATTATGTCCACACTAACATGTCATTTTCTATAAACTACTTCAAACTTTGAAAACCAGATCTCATATTTTCCCCTCCAATATCTTCAAAAAATTCCTAATCATCAATGCTTTGATACAAGCCCATACAAGCTCTTATTTTCAAAGCATTAAGAATGGAGTATATTTTTTTTCAAGTGTTGCATTCACAACTAGCCTGGTAGACAGGCACGAATAATGTGGAAACACAGATACAACATGTGAACTGGTGAACAATATGCCTCAAAGAAATGTAATTTCATGAATTGTGATCAACGCAGGAATGCACAAAATGGATTTGTTAAAAATGTTTTAAGAACTCTCAAGTTAATACAAATTGCAAGATGTAAAAGTCTTTGTGTACATACCAAAATGGAAACATAGTAACAGTGTATGAGTATTCACCAATGACTGCAGATGTAAATGCCCTTATAAAATACATGCAAATTGTGATTGCATAGACATATATAATCTCAGAAAAATGAAATAAAATAGTTGGAGGATGAGCGCAAAATGTGAAGTATTCACAACATGTATATCGAATTGGGCATCCAAATGTACCATTGCATAAAAAAATTATGTTGTTTTGTTACCACTTACACAGCCATGGGAACAAAAATTGGGTGCGGGTCTATTGCCAAATCCTCCACATTTGTTGAAACTAGAAGCTCTAAGATGAATACGGACATCCATCAAAAGACAAATTATTTCTATGATATGGCTAACATATATACAGATGTGATTAATGTGTATAAGGCCTAATCCATTAGCCAATTCCCTCTCTACATATGCCAGAAAGAGAAATTTGTAATAGTGAAAGGACATTCATCAGTCTTCAAAATATTTTCCCCTCCAAAGTCATCAAAGTTCCCATACAACTTCTCAAAATATTTTCCCCTCCAATATCTTCAAAAACTTCCTGATTATCAATATCTCATCTGAATATAATTATTTCTATGTCTAATATTATAATCTTTCCAATCTCGTTATCCATACTGTTGCATCATTATATTATAACACATCAACAATCTCACACTTTCTTTCTATCTAAGTAACTGTCTTTATATAAAATTGCAGTCTCTAATATATCAAATTCACATATCTGTTGCAAGTGCTAGTTTACATAGTCTAAAAGTGGCTATTTGTCTTGAAAGAAGAAGTCCCCTTCTTTGTATCAATTTAAGAAACATGGCTCCTTAATAAGGTTTAGACATTTTTTTGTAATAAGCTCCTTAGTTGGGGGAGAAATTCATTCACTTGAAGAGTATTATATTATAAATTTATATCAAGTTAATTATTGAATATCAAGTTAAATATTATTTAAAAAATAGCATTTGCATTACACCTAAATCAAACTAAAAGAAGTGATCTTGTAGTTATTTGATTTTAGATCTCTATAATGTAATTGTTCAAAAATAATAAATCTAACTATGACTATATGCTCCCACATTTTGCATACATGTCTACCAGGGAATTTGCAACCATAACATATGACAAAAAACCCTTTCCTCTTTGCTTTGGTGGATCTCCATACCCTATTCCAAAGCTCCCATTTCGGCACAAGAAGGGAGGATGCTAGAAAAAGTTGTGGAATTTTGCTTTATACCTGCCAATTGCATTTGGTTGAAAGTTTCTGGAGCCCTTTCACAAAATCCATGTTGTGCATATCTTGCATCATTACATTCCATGAGATGACATCTCTTTTAGGCATTATTTTAGGCCCTTGTCTTAGCTAAACTTGATATTTAACTTGTTCAATCTTGTATAATCTTGTAATATTTTATTATTTTTTGATTATATACAAGATACTACTAATGCTTGTATGTTTACATTTTTTATATTTATAGCCTGAATAATTGCCTGTGAAGAAAGTCCACACTTGGCAATATGAACCCAGAACAAAATAATGATACAATTGCTAGATTGTGGTCTCAGTTCCAAAGAAAAGTTGATAAATGTAATTGTCCTTGCAAAAAGTGTAAGGGCTTAAAGAATCAAAGAATTATAATCACAACAGCCCAGAGTCATTGTAGGCAACATGGTCATGTTGAAGGAGGGCACAATTTTCGTCGATTGGTGAATTTTGATTTCCAACTAGAGGAACATGGAGGTGTAAATATCCAAGCCAAGGATAATGCTCCCATGGAAGAAGATGATCCTATGGCAGAGAACACAATTGAAGATGATGGTATTGGCATAGCTGATAATGTGCCAGAGGACATGATTGAAGAAGATGGTATTGGTGTAGCTGATCAAGATGATCATGATGATTGTACTAGCACATCTGATAATGATGATGAAGATGGTCTTGATATACCTATACTTGAGAAGGCATACAAGCCCCTATACCAAGGCTCCCAAACAACTCTTCTCTCTGATATAGTGTTGTTGGTGAACTTGAAGGTTGTGAATGGTTTATCCAATGTAGAAATGTCACGTATGCTAAGGTATGCCATTTTTTTCATCTTCAATGTTAGTATACCATTACTATTCATTATATTAACAATTCATATTTTTTTTGTAGGTTGATAGGTGAGTTTCTGTTACCACCATCAAACATTCTGCTTTGTTCCTACCGAGAATTATCTACCATTATGAATCAAATTTGAATGAAGTATTAGACAATACATGCATGTCCAAATGATCAAATTATATATCATAAACACCATGAATTTTCAACAGAATGCCCTAATTGTCATATTAGTAGATATCGGTTAGATCAACTAACAAAAAAGGTGCCTCACAAGGTTCTTCGATACATTCCCATTATTCCACGTCTTCAACGAATATTCAGGTGCACTAGCTTGGCACAACTTATGGATTACCATGCACGCAATAGAAGTCAAGATGACATTATGCGAATACATGTGGATGGTTCTGCATTTAAACACATAGAAACAACATAGACACACTTTAAAGAAGAACCTTGTAATCTCAAGCTTTCATTGGCAGCGGACGGTGTCAATCCACTTGGAGATATGAGATCTGTTTACTTCGTGTGGCCTATTTTTTTATTAACAATAACATTTCTTCTCGGATGTCCATAAAGAGGGAGCACATAATATTCTTAATGATTGTACTAGGTATTTTTTCATTTAATAGTTATCTAAATTAATTTATAAACGCCGCATCAAAATGGTCATAATAATTATGTAATGTTTTTGTTCATTCAACTAAGTGCCAAGTTAAAGATATTAATATGTATATTGAGCCCCTTATTGATGAGTTGTTAAAGTTATGGAATGGGGTCACTATGTATGACATCTCTAGACCAATAGAACAAAGAAAATTTCAATTTCATG
Source organism: Thuja plicata (assembly GCA_018584345.1). Classification (NCBI taxonomy): domain Eukaryota; kingdom Viridiplantae; phylum Streptophyta; class Pinopsida; order Cupressales; family Cupressaceae; genus Thuja; species Thuja plicata. The sequence goes on from MU225641.1 coordinate 794,309, forward strand.
CAATTCTTGTATGGACAATACATGATGCCCCTGGGCTAACTCATTCTTGTGGTATGTTATATATTGTTAAGGTCACATATTTTTGGTATGTTATAGTGCTTACACATTATTGCTGTATGTTTAAGTTGTGCATGATAATTGTACATAATCTTTTAGGTCTCTAGACAAAGGGTAAATTTGCATGTCCATTTTGTGGTCTAAATATGAAATCTCGTCATTCAAGAAGTTTAGGAAACTAGGTGTTCGATGAGTTTAGACACTTTCTCCACAATAATCATAAATATTGAATTATCAAAAAATGTCTTTTTAATGGGAAAGAAGAGACAACATCAAGGCCACAAAGAATGAAACCTCATTTATGGAAGTTGGAATACAATAGACTAAATCGCTGAGGTAATGTCATTCCATCTAATGATTTTTGTTTGAAATTTATATTTTGACATTATCTTTTATTTACTAATTAATGATGTACTTGATGCTCGTGAAGGTCGTCAAGGCATCAATGACCAACTTCCTAGAGGAATAAAAAGTTATCCTAGTCAATTTAGTAGGTTTTCATACTACAAGCATCTCCCAATCGTGCATTTGTTTGATGCTATGCATATTGGAAAGAATGTAATAGAGACACTATGGAAAATATTGGATGGAAGGTGTGACAAAGAAAAAATTGCCAAAATTTGTAATCACATTCATGAATCCAATCATGCATTGAAATTTTTTATTGAATCAAATAGCAATGGAGACTGCATAAATACAAGTGCCCTTCCTTGGTTATTAACTGAGCAACAAAGTGATGCATTAAAAGAAGTCATTAAAAAAAAAAAATTCCAATAGGATTTGCTGCAAATATAAGCAATCTTGTATCCAAAAAAGGTGATTTTAGATCAGGGTTGAAAACACATGATTGACATACCTTCATCAAGGTATGTCATGTTCTCTATTTACAATATATTTATAAAATTGCATGTACTTTTTATTGTATTATTTTACAATATATTGATAAGATCATTTTTTAATTATTGCAGTACATCCTACCTCTATTTCTCCCACACCAGTTTGACAATAGTGTTAAACAAGTTATATACAATCTTGAAAAATACATGAGGTGGTTATCATCTAAAGAAATTGATAAAAAAAGATATAAAATTTTGGAAGAGAAAAATTCCCCTCATTATGTGTGAAATGCAAAAGTGTCTACCTCCAACTTTTTTCAATGCTCAAGAACACTACCTCATACATCAAGTTGAGGAGATTGAATTGTATGTACATGTACAAACTAGGTCAATGTAAATGGTTGACAGACACTTGAAATTTATGAAGGGCTTGGTTCAACAAAGAGCACATCCCAAGGATTCTATGGTGGAGGGATATATGGTATACCAGACCATGGTGTACATTAGTGAATATCTTCCCAAGTTTGCAGCAAATACCCATGTAGATCGCATTTGGGATCCCAACTCTATTAAAAAATTTGAAGGGGAGTACTTGATGGGGAGAGGTAGATTTAAGAAAGTGAGAGGTAATTATACGATGTTATTCCAGTTTATTAATTCTTATAAATTTTCAATATAAGTTGTTTCTAGGCACTCGATTTGTTTTCTTTATAGTTGGTCGTGAGTGGGATTCACTACATTTATATATTGCAAACAATCTTGATTGGATGACAGTATAGATTCAACAATCTAAAGAAAATGGTCGCTCATTAACATGGGATGGTGTTGCATCATTTGTTAAAGAAGCTCATTGTAATGGAGATCCCAATGTTATGCCAATGGTATTTGATCTAGCATATAGTTTAAGAGGTAGAAAGGTATGTATAAGTTTACTAACCATGACCCATAATTTTAATATCAACTCATGGATTGATGCAAATAATCTTGACATGTTTGAATAATTGCATATCAAAAACCACAAAGCTATGTACTACCATGGCCGTAAATTTTGCTTAAAAAAGTTAGATGACACGAATAAAATTTGTGATTCTGGGATAAGTGCAGTCTTTGAGGTCACTAATATTTCATCTATAAATGACATACATCCTCAACAATCTGAAAATTGATACTATGAAATTTTTGATGATATACTTGAGTGTGACTTTGATTCATTCAAATTAGTTCTATTTTTTTTCAAATGGTACAGGCTACGACTGAATCAAAATGATCCTGATAGGATTGTAATTGAATATGATAGTGGATTTACAATAATTAATATAAGGTCATTTGAGCCAGTTGGAGATGAGCCTTATGTTCTTCCAATCCAATTTGAGCAAGTGTTTTACTTTGGCATTCTACATAAACCGGGTTGGTCATTTGTTATTAGACATGATCCAAGAAGAAGGTCGGTAAAGTATAATGTGATGGAAGAAGAAGATACTAAAGAATCAGAAGATGAAGTAACTGATGATCACAAACGACTGTTACACAAAGAAGAAGAAGAAGAAGAAGAAGAAAATGATGATGATTTCGGTCCTGCTGATGATGATGGTGATGATGATCATGATCACGATCATGGTGATGAAGATGGAGTTGATTAAGGCAATGATGGTCATGATGAGGATGGTCATGATAATGGTGATGAAGATTATGATGATGGTGATGAAGATGGTGGTGGTGTTGGTCATGATGATGATGATGACGATGAAGATGATCAAGGTGACAAGTACGATGATGGTGATGATGATGATGATGATGATGATGATAGTCATTATGATGACATGGATGAAGAGGATGATGAATAACATGATCAATGAAATGTATGCAGTCAAGGTATGATCAATGTCACATATGAGGTATTGATTTATTCATAGAAATTTGTTTGACTAGTATGTTTTTATAATTAAGTTATTATGTCTTGAACTCTAATGTCATGGAGTATATTTTTCATCATGTAAATTTTGTCTTCTATGTAATTTATAGCTTACATATCATTTAATTTTTGGCTAACTTAAGATAAATGATTTACATATAAAGAAAATTAAACGCCTTTGACATGGATCAATAGGTATAATTTATTATTTGGTTTCCTTCTCTTTAGTCAACAAAATATATATATCCTACTATGTCTCTCATTTGATGGATTTCTGGTATCACCAAATAGGTATTTGTTTGATCTGTCTTCCTCAAGTGAGGAAAATGCAGGGATAGAAGAAAAAAGTGAGACATCTAGTAGGTCTAAAATAGGGAGATCAACTAGAGGTCAAAAGTGTTGGAAAGTTGACACTTAGGGTGTATATGACTACTTTTGTGATGTCATTATGGCAACAAAGTCATATGAATTTTTGACAAATAAACTTTGAAGATCAAAATTGGCTAAGTATAGAAAACAAAATAGAACAGAGATATACAGCTGATCATTGCACCAGCGCACATGCGTACGATTGAATCAGACTATGCGCCTCCATACTTAAGCTTTTTGATATGTTATTAAGCTTAGTCTATACATACATAGTATGGTATGACAATAAAGATAAGTTACAACAAGTTCAAGTGTCACTAGCAGTTCAAAAAATAGAGCATGAGGCCGACTTCAAATTTTGATTAACGTATAATATTTTATTTTGTAATGGCCATGCGCCTATTGTAATATGTTTGTATTTATATCTTTAAAACTCATGTAAACACGCTTAAGCCAATTTATTTGGAAGAATTGTGTACATTTTTTTTGGGCCGACTAAGGTCTTGTTTTTAGTCACATCTATTCAGGCATGTATATATTCTTGACATGCAATTTTGTATTAAGTGTTGAAGTGAGAAAGCAAGCAGAGAAGATATCCAGAAGAACAATATAAGAAAATCAATATGAAGTAGGAGTCTTCAAGAGATTAGAGAATTAGTGTATAAATGGAACTGATCAGACAACAATGTCAAGACAACAATTCATCTTTTGATATAGTGTATATCAATTATCTGAAGGTTGTAGCCTTCATCCTATTGAGCAGTGAGCTCTGGCAGTGATTCATTCACCTTTAACAGGGTTTCATAAAGACTCCTAATAGGGTCATTGTACTTGCATTGTAAAGACTGCTCCTAATAGGGAAAAATAACTCTAATAAGTTCATAAGACTAGTACAATCATTCGTGGGTACTAATTCCCACCAGGGTTTTCCTCTAATCAAGGTTTCCCCATTATCATATCTTGTGTTATGTGTTATTGTGTTATGCTTCATTTGTTATCTATTTGACTTAAGTTTCAAGTTACTGAAATAAAGATAATTGACAAACACTGATTCACCCCCCCCCCCCTCTCAGTATTTCTAACAATTAGTATCAGAGCTCTGGTCCTCTGAAAGAAAGTTTAACCACTTGAGGAGATCATAGATTCAACAGAAGAGAAACATCTAAAAATTAATCTAAAAGTAGCCCTTGATGATCTTGACAGATCTAAAAAATAAAATGAAGAACTTAAACTGAAAGTTGATGGCTCCCAAATTCTTATCAAATAATTAAGAAAAGATCTCAAAGATTTCTCTACAAATGATTTGGGGAAAATGGTCAAAAATTTGAATGAAGAAAACATGTCTCTAAAAGACAAGATTGAAGATCTGAATAACATCTTACAGATAGCCAAATAGATATTGAAGAAAATACCAAAGAAAGTAAACAATTAGATGAATAACTTATGCAAGAAAATATGAAGATCTTGGAGTTGGAAAACATCAAGAAAAAGATAGAATTTGAATTAATAGAAGCAAAAGATGAAATTGAGAAATTACACACAAGTTCTGATCTAATTCAATCACAACTTTATGCATAGAAGATAAGGTGATACTACTGGTGTTGGATACAGTGTGGCTCAAATTGAAATTAATACAATGCAAGAAAGAAAGCACAAGAAGAATCTACAGAAGCAAAGAAAGTTGAGAATCTTGCAGAGGGTAATGCAGAACCTCCTAAAGATGAACACAAGCTAGTTAACCAAACTTTTTATACCTGTAACAAACATGGACACCTGGAAAGAGATTGTAAATAGGTAAGACCTTTCAATGGGTATTGTTATTCCTGTAATAAATTTGGTCACATGGCTATACATTGCAGAACAAGTCAAAGAAATATGTCACAGTAAAACCAAAGAAATATGAATCAATACAATCAGAGAAATCAACCTCAGAGAAATTATCAGAACATTATATGTGATATATTTAATTATAATGGACACACAGCCAAGTAGTGCAGCATGATAAAAAATATCAATAGACCTCCAATCTTTGTCACTCATGTAACAAAGCAGGAAATATCTCAAGGTTTTGCAGGTCCAAAACTCAAAAACAAGAAAAACCTAAAGGATCATTAATGAAGAATCTAGAGAAGTCAAGTTTGTAAAAGCTACAGAAGATTCAATTAAAATATGGGTAGAAGTAAAGAAAGATAATGATGAGAAAAAAGTAGTAGATGCATCCATAGTAGACGCACCTTCTACTTCTGGTTAAGATGACCTTCATGGTCATAGGGGGGTCTATTCGAGCTCTAAACCCCTGCACAGTTGGTATACTCACCTTTGAGTATGCGCCTATGGATTCACATATTTGGTGATGAATTGAGGAAGTATGCATGGACGCATGGCTTATACTTCGACAAGAACAAAGATTGAAATTATTAGTGTAAACCATGTTACAAATTCAAGCATTAAATGCAGTAACTCTTTGTAAGTCAGTGAAAGATCTTTTATCTTCACTTTTATATTTTAGATTGAAGAATTTTGAAAGCACAGGAGAATTTAGCATCAAAGCATTAAAAGATAAATGTTGGTTGGTTAGCAAGGCGAATCAAAGTTGAAATGGAACCCTAGCAGACGTGGCATTTCAAAATATCTGTGAAACCCCACTTAAGCAAGTTACAAGTAATGGCTACTCCTATAGTGTTTGACATCTCTAAGAAAAAGAGATATGTGTTTAAGAAGCATCCATTCAAGTCTGTGCTAGATGATGTAGAAGGGGCATTCTCCAAGACTCCACTAGGAGTCATGCATGTTGAAGACATACACGCTTACATTTATTGTAAGAAGGAGTTTGTTGGTGACAACAACATAACAACACTCATGGAATCAATGATGAAACTAGATTACTCATTCAAGGATGAATACTCACATCTTAACACTATTTTTGAGTTTACAAATGCGCATGAGTTCTATGAATCAGAATGGGTTAAAATTCTACTCAGTAGGATTCATGATGATCTATTTTGGATTGTTGAATTTCATGTCCGCATTACTGCTAACTTCATTCACAAGATGACCAGACTCTCTAAGGTTGGACCTATTCTTCCTACTGGAAAGGATGTAAAGAAATATGTTGAGCAAGCTTGCTTATCTAGAAGCGATAGGCGCGGGATGACTGTTGATCTCATTGTGGAAGAAGACATCAAACTTATCACCATGATACTTGGTTACAACTTTTAGCACACAAGTAGAATAAATAGTGTATCCATAGCTACTATTCTGGCAGAAATAATGATGACAAGAGATAACACACAATATAATCTTTGTGAGATATTGTGTGCATAATTAATTGAGAACATTAAAGCTATCAAGCATGACAAGAGAAAAATATTTAGATTTGGCTCTTTGTTATCTACCTATACTTCCACATTGTTGGTAAAGTCTCTAATCTTTACCTAGATAGGAGAAAACCTACTATGTCACAAATTTCATTAAAATCCACATCAAAAAGTAGTGTGAAGGACTCTATGGATATGGAGATCAAGACATTCAGGATCAAGATGCAGAAGAGGTTTAGAATACCAGAGAAGATAGTTAAGAAGTACAAAGACATCATATGCTTCATGGTGGAAACTAACTGCACTTGCATGGAAGTAGTTGAGCCAAGAACCAAATGGATTCACCCACTTGGTTATGAAGTTGAAGAACATGTGTTGGAAGGATATGCACAAGCTCTTTTGTCCACGCCTAAAGATTCAAACAAGCCTAGATGGGGTACATACAAAGAGAAGACAAATAAAGTTGATTATGTCCTATATAGTGTAGACAACAAAAGGAAGGCATCAAGGATTACATCTAACATCCTAAAAGTTCATGGGGTCACACAAGAAGACCTAGATAAAGCTAGGGAAGCTAAGATTGCAAAAGAACTTAAGCAAACTCCTCCTGAAGTTGAAATAGAAAAATCAGATGATATTCACAAGAAGAAGAAGAATAAATATAGTGAGAGTACATCTGCGCCTTCTACCACCATTGACCTGGAATCCTCTCCACCTTTGGTACCAAGAAATATGACTAGAAGAAGGAAGAAAGTTCCCACAGGTCACCCATCCTCAAGGACAACAAGGAGCAAAGTAAAGAACACTCAAGCCCCTCCTAAGGTAGGATTCAAACCTAGGATTGAGATCCTAAGGAACAGAATCATTAATGAAGGAAGACTAGATTCAATTACAAATATCTATGACAAGTACCAAGAGATAGATAAATCAAAAATACATCCCATGATTATCTCTCATATGATCAAGTTTAAAAGATCAGTTTTGGAACTTAAGATAGTCATTCTAGACAAAGTATGGAACATACCAGACTTACTGGAAAGACAAGAAATTGAATAAGATATGAGGATTAGAGAGGAGACATTAGATAATTTTCTCCTTGTTTGTTCACATGATGAGAAAGCAATATTGTTAGATTTGGTAAAACCTCATCTAAGAACCAAAACAACAACTCTTCACATTATAAACAAAGAGTATGAGTTGGTTGGTAAAGAGACTGAAAGAGAGTTGAAGCAAGTGTTTTTGGATAGACATGTGTATCCATAAATGATGCCTATAGTTAAAGAGACTCCAGTTCCATCCAAACAAGAAATAGAACCAAAGATTCTAAATGTGCCTATGATAGGTCCACAGGATTCATCGCCCAAAGTTACATCACCCTCTGATACAGTCAAGGATTTAGATGAAACCATTTTGATAAATGATGTTGAGATCACCATGTCATCCTCATAAAATGACTTAAATAAGTTTGAGGAAGCATTTGTAAGTACTAGAGAAGATGAGAAAGTATGCACTAATAATACTTCTTTGCAGCGAGAACAAGTTCCTGTAGGATAAATAACAGGTCAAGATGAAGAGAGAAAGGATGAACCCAATGAACCACCCTCTATGGAGGTCCCAGTGAAAATTGAATGTATGGATTTTATTCATGACAATCAAAATTCTATATTCACTCCATCTATCAAACCATCAATATCATTGTTGTCAAGTTTGACTCCTAACTCAGCAAACCTAGATGCATGGGGAGAAGAAGACTTGATCAAAATTAGTATTTTAGCCATGGAGAAAGAAAAAGAGAAACAAGTTATGATAAATCCTCTATTTCTTGAGTCGGTGAACATTTTGAACGACTTAGTACCAGTAGGTGAGAAATTGGCAAAAATTCAATCAGTTGATGATGTCAACTGCATCTTAACAAACTTCAAAGAAAACTTCACAAGTCTAGTAGACTTGGATACTGAAATTGTAGAATTCGAATACAAAAAGGAAAGTTTGGATGAACTAAGAAAGAATTTATCATTATACCTTAACTCATTGAAGATTGGTGAAGTAATCCTGAAAGAGTTAGCAGCAAAAGGTAGAAATGTAATAGCTAACTCTATGGACATAGGCAAATTCACTTCTGAGCACAACAAGAATATTTAGGAAGTAGACATCTTGGTTAACAACATAAGGAAATTGGTTGAAACATCCTCCCAAGAAATCAATATCTGCAACAACATCTATCAAGGGTAGATAGACAAGATTAAAAAATCCAAGATAGAGATCATCAAGATAAGGACTAGGCAAACCCAACTGAGAAATGCACTTGCGCCCTTCTTAGCTGTATTGAATGAGAACATAAAATAGATAGATGCAAAAATTGTCACATATGATCAAGGTGCCAACATGGATCTGACAAAAATGGAGCTCACATATGGATTATGTGCCCATCTTTAGACTATTGATGCACTCAAGGCAGTTTGGTAGCAAGAGATCAAGAATCTTCAGATTGCATACCCAGATGTGTACTCAGAGTAAGTACTTAGGGACTTCATTGTTTTTGGCACATTTTTCATTAATGTCTAAGGGTGAGTAATGTATATAAAGGAGTATTATATATATAGCCAAAGTTATGATGTATAGTAAACTTATAGTTTTTGTTGTTAAGTCAAAGTTTAAGCAACTTGGCCACATTCCTTTGTTTCCATTAATGACAAAGGGGGAGATTGTTTGAAAGTTGAAACTCAAAGTGTATATGAATAATTTTGTGTTGTCATTATGGCAACAAAGTCATATGAAGTTTTTACAAGTAAACTTTGAATATCAAATTTGGCTAAGTATAGAAAATAGAATAGAATAGAGATATACAACTGATCAGTGCACCAGCGCACATGCGTACGATCGAATCAGACTATGCACCTCCATACTTAAGCTTTTTGATATGTTATTAAGCTTATTATATACACACATGGTATGGTATGGTAGTACAGATAAGTTACAACAAATTCAAGTGCCACTAGCAGTTCAGAAAATAGAGCATGAGGCTGACTTCAAATTTTGATTAGTGTATAATATTTTATTTTTTAATGGCCATGTGCCTATTGTAATATGTTTGTATTTATGTCTTTAAAACTAATGTAAACACACTTAAGATAATTTATTTGGAATCATTGTGTATGTTGTTTTTGGGTTGACTAAGGTCTTGTTTTTAGTCGCGTCTATTCAGGCATGTATATATACTTGACATGCAATTTTGTATTAAGTGTTGAAGTGAAAAAGAAAGCTAAGAAGATATCTAGAAGAAAAATATAGGAAAATCAGTATGAATTAGAATTCTTCAAGAGATTAAAGCATCAACGCATAAATGGAACTGATCAGACAATAGTGTCAAGACAGTAGTTCATCTTTTGATATAGTGTATATTAGTTATCTGAAGGTTGTAGCCTTCATCCTATTGAGTAGTGAGCTCTAGAAGTGAGCCATTCACCTTTAATAGGGTTTTTTAAAGACTCCTAATAGGTTCATTGTACTTGCATTGTAAATACTACTCCTAATAGGGCAAAGGAACTCTAACAAGTTCATAAGACTAGTACAATCATTTGCAAGTACTAATTCCCACCAGGGTTTTCCTCTAATCAAGGTTTCCCCATAATCATATCTTGTGTTATGTGTTATTGTGTTATGCTTCATTTTTTAACTATTTGATTTAAGTTTCAAGTTACTGAAATAAAGATAATTGAAAAACACTGATTCACCCCCCGCCCCCCTCTCAGTGTTTCTAACAAAAAGATTAGAAGAAAATTCAATAAACGAATGCAATTTTTCCTTGCTGAGGGGGGGTCATGTTCTTATGATAATGAGACCAATGGCGATAGGAAGGTTCCCTTAAGGTACATACATCTTTATAAAGAATGGGTACCCAAGGAACTAACTCAATTTAACACTAATTTTTTTGTTAACGAAACAATATATCGCATAGCTCCATCTTCATTACATGGTTTGGGCTTATTTTGCATGGATGGAATAAAGGTTAGTTATAATAAAGTTGTTGAATTGATGGAGTATGTAGGACCTTGTTACAATTACAATAATTGGATGCGGATTGTGCAATATAAAAGAAAAGTATGCATAGGTATGCTTTGTCAACAAATTATATACAATGCAAAGAAAATGATCAAACTAAAAGGCTCGCTATGTATATTGATAGAAGGCCAAAAGAAACAAGGAATATTGTAGCTTTTATAAATAGTTCTTCATGACTTGTGTCAACTAATAAGCGGTCGAATTGTATATTTGAGGCATGCGAGGGAAATTGTGTATTTGTATGTGGATAAATTCAATAAGTGCAGGGGAAGAGCTTCTGATAGATTACAATTTGAATCATGTAGATACAAAAATAATTTCCTATCATGGGACTGGTAAGTATAACATTTAAACCAATTGCCTCCAATTAATATTGACTCCAATCTACAATCTACTATTTTATTAATAAATTTTTTTGGTAAGTTTATTACTTTCATTTCGTTGCTGATTGCTAAGAATTACTAATCTTTGTCATAGGGTGACATGGATCGACCAAAAGACACAGGCGGGGATGTTCCTCACACACCTTCTTCATCAAAGGTAAACCTTAATTAGTGTAATTCTACAAATTATATAGAAACAAATGTCATTTTATTATGTTCTTTTCTTTATGGCTTTGGAATTATTTTGATATAATTTTACTAATATTGATGTCACAACTTGATACTTATTGATAGGGAAAAGCACAAATGACAGCAGATCAATTGCGATCTGAAATTGAAGTGCAATTTTTAGATGACATCGCACGTAGCTCTAACCTTGTCTTCATGGATACTCAGATTCAAAATAAATATACTAAATAAACTCTTAACCTTGTGATTATTCCAAAAAAAACTAAGGAGACAGAGGCACTCAAATATGAATTGATACGTAGAGTCAATTGTATGAATGTAAGCAGTAATTAATCTTAAGAAACAATTAAAGTTCAATAGATGTTTATATTTTATACTATCTTATGGATCATGATCTAAAATATGATGTGTTTTTCCTACAGGATTTTTTGACACCTATGAATCATGGTCAATATGGTGAGGGTTGTAGCGCACAACCTTCATGTAAATAATCCTTAAACCTTTAACCATTCATTTAACCTTTGTATGCATTATTGACTCAACTTATGTTTGGGATGCTTCTAGTACCCCATTTAATCTTTATCCATTGTAAATGTCTTTGCTAACAATGTATTCTTCATCTCATGATGAAGTGCAGACTCCTCCTTTGATCAAAAATTTGATATTGCCGACTGCATTGTCCGCAACAAGGGGCTTGCAGACATATTCCTCTGTACTGGCTACAAATAGTAAAACCTTGTTTTCTATATTTTGTTATGTGCTAATCATCCATTGATTATTTTTATTGTGTGAATTTTATACATATGGACCTATTTTGTGCACTAATAGATACACAGCCTACACCTGCTAAAAGAACAGAGACCAGTAGTAGTGAAGCTCAACCATTTCCTGGATCAGCCCGTGTTACTAGTACTGATTCGTTTGCGGGGTCATTGTTGTTGAACAAGAAAAATATGATTTTTTTAAAATTACCAAAGCTTCCAGGTGCTTTAAAATTGTTATTATTTACAGTGTAACTGTAGTTTACTTATACATAACTCATTTTGGACTGATAATCCCATGATGTTTTTGTAGGAAATGATGTTTCTTATGAAACTCTTTTTGAAATGAAACTGAAGCTATTTGGGCCCACCATATGTAAAAGGTATGTAGCTTCATAATATTGGTATGATATTTATCTTATCTTCCATTTATTGTACTATATTAAAGTTATGATATCTAACAATTTTGTTTTTTCAAAAAAGGTGGAATGAACAGGATACTGACTTAAAAAATCAGCTCATTAAATCTTTAGAGGACCTCTTTGGAAATAAAACTTTTGATAGTGCCCTAATTCTTAAAAAATAATCCAAACATATAAATACTGTGAGGGACCAATATAGAAGGGCTCTAAAGGCTAACACAAAGTACGAGCATCCTCCTATGATTCCACCGATGGAGTGGAATGAAATAACGGAAGATGCAAAAGAGAAAAGGCTAAAGGATAGAGGAATTCAACCAAAAGATGACAAAAGAAGGTGTGACGTAGTAGTATTAAGTAGAATGTAATCATGTACTAATTAGTGATCTTTGTAAATATATAATCTAACATGTTTCAAACTTTTCATAGACTGCAATACACATCAAAAGCTACAGAAGTGAGATTACAAAAGGTTGGCCAACACAAACTTGGCTCTGGTGGCTATATGAAACTTCACTCTCGACTTGTAAGTAGCAGCATTGGAATTTCATATCAATTTTTATATATAAGGTTGCAAACAATTTTTTTAAATCAAATTGTATATGCAAAACTGACGATATTAAATATTAAATACAGGGCACAGAATTCAATTTAGAGCCCATAGATGAAGACAAAAGAATAGCCTTGAAGGAAGGCTATAAAGTCGTGGCTGCACACCTACGCCAAGAATCTGAAATCCATTATGAATAATCTACTACACCAGATGAGACACGGTTAAATTGGTCAAATGAAAAGTAAATCAAATTAAATAGTTAATTTCAAACATAAATTGACTATTTCATGATAACAATGCGCATGACATTTCACTGCAGCCTTCAAATCCTATCACAGAACCTGGGCATGATGAAGGCCATGATGTGCATCACAGTGGTGGAGGTATTAATTTTCTATTGGAAAAAAATTAGGTAATTATTAATAGAATTTAACATCTTTAATTACAATTGGCCGTATAACCTTTTTTTTAATATTTTAGAGCATGTTGAGCATGTTGAGGTGGCGGCAGATCAAAATGTTATTGTACATTATGTGCATCACAGTGGTGGAGGTATTAATTTTCTATTGGAAATAAATTACCTAATTATTAATAGAATTTAACATCTTTAATTGCAATTGGTTGTGTAACCTTTTTTTGAATATTTTAGAGCATGTTGAGGTGGCGACAAATCAAAATTTTATTGTACATGATGTGGCATTATCAGGTAAAGAAAAATGCATGTTATGATCTACTGGTTATTGAAATACATGTAACAATAAAAAAAAGTATGTGAAGTTAACCCATTTACTTGTTATTGCAGCAGACCCCCCTTTAGTGCAACAACCTCGTGCTCCTCAAAACATTAGGAAGCACCATAATTTGAGATCACAACCATAAGAGGAGGAATATATTGATGCTCCTGGAAGGATTTTCCAGGTTAAGCAATCTAAGAAAAAATTTAAAAAAAATGATTTCTTAAAAATGCTCTTTGATAAAACTTGTTTGATTAACTTTAAGTAATTAACTATGAATGTTGCGTATTAATATTGAATTTTATATCATGTTAATGAATATTTTTATGTGTTAATGAATTCTTGATTAGTGTTGTGTATTAATGATTAATGTTATATCATATAAGTGAATGTTATTCGATTGTATTGATTGAATGTTATCGTTCATAAATGGATGAATGAATGAATGAATGAAGTGTGTAATTAGATGTTAATGGGGAATTTAGATTGATGTTAGGGGGAGGGGGTGAGGCTAGATGAGCTTCCACCTTCACGTGGTTGGCCTTTTTAAGTAGAGAATATTAAAGTATTCTCAAAACCAAGTGAAGCTCAAAGTAACGTACCTTCATTATTTAATCAATTTCATTCATTCTGGGTCTTTGCTCATAAGTGCATTTTGAATGTCTCATTGTCAGGAAACTTTTTATCCAGCTCTTCCCATTGGATGACATCTTCAACCTCTATCACTCTCAAACTTTCCTACTATTGTGATTTGTTCTGATCTTCATATCCTTTCATGTATGTTTTTCCATGTTTAATATTGCAGTCCCTCATGTCTAGTATGATCCTAAACATTGATGATGGATCATTTAGTATGATCCTAAACATTGATGATCATGCAGTCTAAATCAGAAGTATAAAATTAATATAATAAATT
>MU225641.1:809723-844143 GCA_018584345.1 Thuja plicata
ACAAACCACTATGTTCATCCACATTTTCATTTACCATTAGAAATATTGACAAACAATGTTCTTCCCTGATAGATTCAGGACATGCAGGGAATCCTTTGAATTGGGTTTTGAGCTTACATTCCCCTTCGTGATCGTCACATAAATCTTTTAACAATAATACATCTCCATTTTAGAGACAAATGTAGACTGATCTAGATTTCTTGTGCATTTGTCTAGGATTGTTGTGTAGTTTTTGTGCAACTATATCACACTTCCTCTCTATGCACTTGTGACACAGGTATTTCTTGTTATGCTACCCTTTTATGTAAACCATTAACTAATATAAAAAATTATCCTTTCAAGGTTTAAGAAATATTAAAAAGAACCAAGTTTAGTTATGATTGGTACATGCATGGCAGAATTAGTGAAGACCAGAGCTTATGAAAACAAATAAGGTATGATATGGATACAATACATGTTGAAAATTCCCATATATAGATATGGAAATTATAAATACTTACATATGCTCAATTATTTATATATCTAAGTGTATATAGATGCATCGGCTTCACTGGCTTGTAGAGTGATTTCCAGTGAACATTAGAGCTCCTATGTTATACAAAAATGTCTTCCATCCCCAAAATTACCCATTCAATCAATTTGATGCATAAATTTGACTCATTCTATTTCACAGGCCAACACTGGAAATTTATTTGAGAACTAATACAAACAAAATACAATAAGGTCTTAACTCATGTTGGGGTTGCTATTGTGTTTGGACTGGTTATAGTTGCACTAGTCTAAACTGTGGGACATATCTCTAGTGCTCACATTAATCCTGCAATTAGTCTTGGCTTAACATCTGTGGGAAAACTTTCTCTTCAGGCGGTGAATTAACCTAGCATATAAAATACAAATAGGGTTTGATCTTTGAAAAAAAATCTTCAAATGTAATATTTTGGATTCTAAATGACCTTTTACTATGTTTATTTCTCCTACATCTTTGAAATTGTCAGTTGCCAATTTATATTATATCTCAGATTGTGGGTGCCACAGCAGCTGTAGCTGCACTCAATATAATTATAACAAAAGTCTCCATTGATGTTGCTATCAATGTTCCTCCTGGACATCCTATGGCATCACTGGTTGTGGAAATAATTACCACATTCATACTCACCATTGGTACATTTGCAACAATTACAGACCCTAAAGCAGTAAGTTATTCAATCTACTACAATTATACAGATCTATACTACGTTTGAATGTATATCTTTTAGTAACATCTTCTCACTATGAGAAAACATAGGAGAAAAAAAATGGGGATGGGTGTATGTTTATGGTATACTACTAGTAATTTTTAGACATCAAAGGAATTTGTAAACCAAAAACAATTATGTTTGACCATTAAATTGTATAGTAACATTTAAGTTTTAGTTATTCATCATTTACTAGATGAAATTTTTCCACCATAGTATCTACGTAGCTAATGAGTGATGCTTTAGTCTAAAGCCGGGTGAAATGGTAGGGATTGTTGTGGGTGGTGTAGCTACCTATAATGGTTTATTTGCAGGGTATGTGTTGAACTAATAAATAAATGTTTACATTTATATTTTGGGTGGAGTGTATTTTGTTTGAATATTTAGTGACTACTAAATTAAGAATGTGTATTTTAAATACAGACCACTGTCGGGATGGTCCATGAACCCAGCTAGATTTGGTAATCTTAAATAGTGTATAAGAGTCCCTCCTCTAATACATTGAAGCTTAACATAATAGCTTTTAACATTTTAGACAAAATGGTGATGAATTCTTCTCAAGCAGCCTGGTACATATGGATGTTTGATTTTCTTCTCTCACATTTCTAATATTTCCTTTCTAATCCCCATTACTTTGCGCATTAATACTAATAATTGGGTTGCGTTGTGTGTTTCCATTTGTTGAATTGATGGGATTTTTATAGTGGCGGTTGCGATTCTGCCCCTTTCTTATGGAGATGGTGTACTAGACATTGTGGGAACAACTGTGGTAACAGGTACCGAATACACCATCCTTCTTGTCAAGGTTAAGACAGTAAATGTAGTTTTAATACGTAGATTTCTACAGATAGCATGCATTTTTATTATTTTGAAGAAAATTGATGCTTAGTCAATGAGTTCTAAATGATCAAGCATATGAAAAGCATGCAGCTTCAGTTAGCTTGCTCTATTAGAAGTTGTTTCAATATTCAATATGGTATTATGCAAAATCTTATTATTCCCTACTTATAAATAAAGTTTAGTGTAAGGACTGTAACATCAAATATGGTGTTATATTAACATGCTTTTTGTTAGCTTGTATAATAAAATAAAATAAATAAGGTTAATAATTGTACATTTAGTCATGTTTAGCTGATTAGTTGATGCGACATTACAAGATATGGTGTTCTTTAAGTCTTCATTGATTATAAAAAACCATCATCATCATCACTAATAGCTTGAAAGTCATAAGTATTTGAAGTTGTTTATATACCTTAATAGTTGGTACATTTGTTCAAATAGTTGTTTATGTTACTCAAATCAAAATTAAAAAATCTATTATATATGGTTGAACAGTTCTAGCTGCTTTGTGTACTTAAAAAATATCTCATGCATGTATGTTGAATATTGTTAAAAAATATCTCATGCATTTGTCTCGGCCTTCTCATTTTTTTGATTGAGCTTATTTTGTATATGAAGAATTTTCCCAAATGTACTGAAGAGCGTGTGAAGAGATTTGATCCCTGTGAGGGTCACTAGGTCCAACTTGAAGAAATGAAAAAGAAGAGAGGAAGCTTGTCTGCAGCTCTATTATATTAAAAATTGTATGTCTTCAGCAGAAATAGTTTAAAGTTCATTTGGTAAATTAAATTTATATCACAAGTTGTGTACTCTGTACTAAATATTGTCCTTGTAAACATGTTGATACTGATGTGTGACTGATGCAATTATGCTATAGGTGGTTATGATGGCTCAACACTTTTATCTAGTGTGGAGATGTTTGATCCTTGCACACGTTTCGGGGTCATGGTAAAATAACTTTTCATGATCAAACCACGTGTCTTTCATAACTTTTCAATCTTAACATGCATCTAGGTAACAGATTTTTATGAATTCTATCTGAGGGAATCCTTTTGTCATGTTTTAACTCTTAATAGATAAATTCTTCAGATAAATGGATTTTGCTAACTTTGCATTTTTGTGAGTGTAGGTTGAATGTTATCATGATGGCAGAGGTTGGAGACCCTGTATTTAGCAGCTGTTGGAAAGCGATCCTTCTTAGTCGTTGTTGTTTTATAAGGTTTGTCTCAATCCCAATAGGTTGCAATTTTATTTTCTAAACGAGTAATTAAGAGGGGGCTTACAGTAATAAATCATGTAACCAACATTAAATAAGTTCATAATAAACCATTAGGTTAAAAGTAAAGTAACATAAAAAAAATACATAGCCATATATATTAATGCAAAGTAACACCTGAAGATAAATATCTAGACTAATCACCGACCAGGATGTCATTGGTAATTACTCTAGATATTGATAACTTTTTCCAACTGGCCCAAACGATTCTTGGTTGGTGGCAACTTCCAAAACATGAATTGCATCTTTGTGCAAAATGTTCTCAACAAGTTGCAATGTTGTAAAGTTGTCAAATTGATAACTTTTGCAACTTTTTTACATTTTCTATCAAATGCTAGCTTCCTTGCCTAGCTGTGATAAAAAATCATGTCAAATGATATTTTAAGACTATTTGGACATATTTAAGGCTAATCTATGCCTTTGACCCAAGGTTTGACTCATTGACCAAGTTTTTCTCTCTTGGGCAACTTTGTGCACTTGCTTGGCACTTTTGGCATCAATGATCTCCAAAATCTAAAAGATTAAGGCAACATTACCCAAACTTTCAAAAAATACAAAATAGACACTTAGGCTCTCAATATCCCGACCTTATTGCACCTAGTGCAATTTTTGGTTTTCACCCTTGACTCACTCCTGAGTCTTCAAACTCTGACTCTAACTCTGACTCTGCACACAAAGTCATGATGAAGGCTCTGCGATATACACTCATGACTTTGTGTGCAGAGTTAGAGTCAGAGTCAGAGTTTGAAGACTTAGGAGTGAGTTAAGAGTGAAAACTAAAAATTTCCCTAGGTGAAATAATTAGGGCTATTGATAGCCTAAGTGTCTATTTTGTACATTTTTAAAGTTTGTGTAATGTTACCTTAATCTTTTAGATTTTGGAGATCATTGATGCGAAAAGTGCCAAGCAAGTGCACAAAGTTGCCCAAGACAACAAAACCTAGTCAATGAGTCAAACCTTGGGTCAAAGGTGTAGATTAGCCTCAAATATGTCCAAATAGTCTTAAAATATCATTTGACATGATTTTGTATCACATCTAGGCAAGGAAGCCGACATTTGATAGAAAATGTAAAAAATTTGCAAAAGTTATCAATTTGACAACTTTGCAATTATCATTGCAACCTCTATCACAGTTATAACTATAACTTCCTTTGCATATTAATATCCTTCATGACCTTTATGTTCATAATCAGTGTTGACTGTCACATAATCTATTGCTTACTACAATTATTTCATATTTTTTTGCTCATTCTTGATCCTCTTCATGAGAGTGTTACATCCTCTACTTTCTTTTATGGTTGTCGCCAATGTTGGTTACAACTAATGAACACTTAATAACTATTTCTGAACAATACTGCTTCTATGACTACTTTCCATTGATAGAGAACATTGATTTCCTTAGAAATTTTAAAGACAATGTATGAAACCCTTCAAGAACCATCACTTGTAACAACATATGAACTCTTCAAGAACACTCAATCCTTTTATTGAAATTCTTCTCTTCTTTGCAAGCATTATCATGACAATGTAAAACCTTTGCATTTGTATTATTGGTCACTATTTTGTATATGGGATTTGTCACATATATTCTCATTTTTACTAAGCATGTTCTTACTTATGTCTTTTACATATAATAACAATGTTTTTCATAATGGTAACCAAGGCTCTTTGACCCTTATAATAGAAACTGGTGTTCTTCATCTAGTTACAGATCTTCACTATGTATTTGGAACCATTTTTTTATCTTTCATGAACTCTCTATCCTTGATCTCCACACATTGTTGTTCTTTTAATCATTCACTATTTGTTTGTCATGTAACAATGTATTATTGATACGTAGGATCGTTTCTTTGTTATCTACTTGATGCCTATCATGTATTGTATGTGAGAGGATCTTCTAAATCATTGTTATCTTTTACATTGTCTTTTTCTCATTAGAAATGTGATTTATTCATGTGCATGGACTGCTATAACTAGTAATCATACCATTGGACTATTATGATGCTCATTCTCTCACTAATCTTTCTTTTCATTCTCATGTCAACCATATGCCTTTATACCTTGCAAATCATTTCCCTCCAACGAGATGTTAATATCAATGTTCTGATACCTTGCAATATGTCCCTAGTACTTTTTTTACACATTGTGTTCCTTCCTTTTATAACAGCTTAATATATCCCTTTCCTCACTATTTTTAACATTTTTAATGACCTCCATAGATTAATGTCTCTAATTCCTTGTTGTTACTGATGCATATTGTTTAGGATAGATACTATCTCTTTTGTTGTCTTGAAACCTTCCCTTCGTTGCATTATCTCTATTTTAGGCGTCATAGCACTCTGTCATCAATTATTTGTTGTCCTTCATCCTTTGATTCAAATCATTTTTTCATCTTTATGTTGCATGATTAATAATTATTTTTATTGATCTTTTTCAGAATTTTATAAAATATGGTGAAATAAAATATATCTTCTAGTGTATGGTGTTGATTCAAACATGAAACACTACCTTTCATTAGTTCATGCATCAAACTTTATTCAAAAACTACCCTTGTCCTCATCTGATTCGCTATCCTCAATTGTTTCTCATCTCCATCATACATGTTGTCCCTGCATTAATGACTACTTTTCTTCTTTCCATATTGTTTTTTCTTTGTGAGAGAAATGTTTTGTTCATCAATAGCTACTGCAATCACATGAACAGTGTTGCTCTTACTAATGAAACTCATTGTCTTTTTTATCAATCTTAATTCTATTCATCTGAAACTACTCCTTTATTTGAAACCCATTGCTATTTGTTGTCCCTTTGTTGTTTTCCACAAGAAGCTTTGCGTTGAACACTTCTTTTTCTTCCTCTTTTAAGTGTTGTTCTCTTCACAAATTTGCTATTCCTTTACGCAAATCTAATGTTCAAAAATAGAGAAGTGTTGTTCTATTCCTTTGGACTTTTGTTCCATTACACAAATCTATTGTTCCTTTGATAGATCTAAAGTTAAACGGTTTTTCAAAGCTCCCTTTTGACATATTTTCAACATTTTATCCAAAAACTTGTAGAATTTTCTATTCCTTTACACAAATATGATGTTTGAAAATAGAGAAGTGTTGTTCTATTCCTTTGGACTTTTGTTCCTTTACACAAATCCATTGTTCCTTTGATAGATCTGAAGTTAAACTGTTGTTTAAAGCTCCCTTTTGACATATTTTCAACATTTTATCCCAAAACTTGTAGACAAACTCCTAGAATGCTTTCAAGACCTAAGACTTATTATAAAGACATTTTTTCCATAAGGATAAAAAAATGGGTAACAAGAACTTAAAAAGGAAAGAAAATATCTACAGATGCACAATTTGAAAAGGCTTTTCAAAAACCTAGTTGGCAAATAGTGCAATCAATTTCCCATGTAAACTTCCCTTTGCTACATTGTGTATGCATGTTAACTCTAAGTTGTTCATTTTAGAATTCAGCATGTACATTGTGAGTTATAGATATTCTTAGGGCATTTTATATTTTACTATATGGGAAACCACTTTCTTAAGTAGAACTTGGGTAATTGTCCTGTAGTAAACTTTCCTCAGGCATAGTGAAGAGAATATTTATATTGAACTTATTTTAATCATGTTATGACAGAATAAATCCAGATAATGAGGCAGCTAAAAAGGGACTTGAATGTTTGGAAAGACAAATGAAGGTTTATTTTACTCACCTATATCAATCTCTCTTGATCATGTTATATTTTCAAGTCATTAAAATTTTGTTGCAATTTGGTTGTTGAAATTCATTTGTAGGGTGCAGATCCAGATCTTCCAGAAGAAGATGAGGAAAATGAAGAAGACGATGTTGAAGCTAAGAAGGAGGAGACAAAATATTAGTTGCTTTTCAATGCCACGGTGTAAGATAAATGGGGCTCTTGGATTGAATTCCCTAATAATCTATACATTATTCATCGTCGATTTGTGAGGAACAACTTAGATCTAAAAGGTAAGAGTTTTCCAACTTCTTTGGAATGCGCATGTTAATGCTAGCCATCACTGGATATTGTACTAACAACACTTGACTCTTTGCTCAAGTTGTTGTATCTTTCAATATTTGAAATGAAAATTTAGTACTTGATTCATGGTCTAATAAAAATTAATTATTCAAGCCCATTCTTATGTCACTATAGTTTAGCTCATATGGGTGACAAGTAGTAACATTTGATTGCAATTTGATAACTCTTGGAGACTCTTTTCTAATTCATATATATTTATTTTTATATGGTTGGGATCTGTTCATAGATCTTCTACAACATGTTTAAGCATAGGTTGGTTTGGTGTGGATATGCATTTACAAGCATTTGATTCATGTTCCATGACATATGACTCAATTCCTATGGATGTCTAAGTTCTTGGAGGATCATTAAATAGACAATATGAAATTAGAGTTCACAAGGGGGTATTTAATATTATATAAAAATAGTTAAATGCATCACTATGCATGAGGGCTAGAGAGGGAAATGTTATTTTCTTAAGTATTTGGGTAAGACAACAGAAGGGTTTCTTCCATGGTGTTCCAGAGATGGGGATGGTAGAATGGTAGGGGATGATTTTTATCTTCTACAACATGTTTAAGCACACCTTGGTTTGGTGTGGATATGCATTACAAGTATTGGATTTATGTTCTATTACATATTACTCAATTTCTATGAATTACGATTTTTATGATTTCCATGAACATGTGAGAAAAGAACATTTTGTGTATAACAAGGTTACATCAAAGCTCAAGGTGATGGCTAGTTAGGATTGTCTTAGAGCTGGAATAGCTCGCTTCATGGTTTGTAACTTTTTCAATCTCTAAAAATTTTGGATGCTAAATGATTGGTCTATTTTTTATGTTTTTCTCTGTTACATATCAACCTGCATTGTATGACTTCTTGGCAAATAAGGGGGTGGAAGAGGTGTCATATTTTGTGATTGGTAAGGACGATCCAATGCAACTTGACCTGCAGGTAATCATTTCAACAGATTTGCAATCCATACCAAGGGATGGCATCATATAAGGTGATCTGAATAGTTTGACATGATAGTGAGAAGAGGATTGGTGTCAGGGGCATGAGTAGTTCATAGCATGAAACTTAGCCTTTCTCAATTTAAGGATTATTCCTTATTATCCGACTAAATCTCACCGTCTAGATTTCCCAGCTTTCCCTTTTTTTGAGATGCAAGCATCCGACAAGTAATGGACAAACCCATCTCTTTAAATGGGCGGTGTGGTTTTCTCTTTTTGCAGAACAATAATGAAAAACCATTTTGGTATCACATGTCAATGCATCAAGATAGAAAATTTGGAGGAAGGGCCGGAAGAGCATATAAAGAGGATCTTCGAAAAGGCCAATGATTAGGAGTTAGAAACCATAGTGGTCATATTGGGTGTTGAATACTGGGCGGGTGGGCATGTTCATGATGGAAGACCCATTGAGGACCTACTTCAACTGATTATACAAATTTGTAGGCATCCGATTTCAGTCATCAGAATGGTGCGTAGAATGACGACGGTCAAATACTACACAGAGATAGCAGAGGCAGTGGGAGATTTATATCTTTCATCCGAGTACTTGTTGGATTTATTTTTCCTGCAAGTGGAGGGGAAGAAGAAGCTAATGAATAAGGTCTGATCTATTTACAAAGTGGGAATAATCAAAGATTATAGTTTGGTGAAGTTTGAGGAGATCATGCAGGAGCATAAGCAAGTTTTCCTGGAAGGTATAGGGGGTAGGTTGTTGTCAATAGGTAGCGGTATCATGTATTTATACCAATTATTTATTTCTTTGGAGGAGATGCATTGGGGCCACCTTATGTACCATTTTCTTTAAGCAATACAATGGGTACTACCCCCTAGGTAGAGCTTACCAAAAAAAAAAAACATGCATTGTATTTTTTAAAATTGTCATCTAAATATATATTAATGCAAAGTAAAACCTGAAGATAAATATCTAGACTAATCACCGATCTGGATGTCATTGGTGACTACTCTGGATATTTATCTTTAGGTGTTTTTTTTGGCAACATTTCTTCTTGTTCAAACTTTCAACCATTTTGTGTCGAAATATTTCATCGTGGGTTTGGCATCCTGGTCGGATGTGCTAAGCATTTCGATGCATTTTGGTCAAAACCCTCAAATAGGCTGGTCTGCATATCGACCATTTTATGTCAAAAATTTTCTTCATAGGTATGACATCCAGGTTAGATGGGCTAAACATTTTGATGAAGTTTGGTCGAAACCGCCAGGCAGGTTACTCTACATATCGACCATTTTATGTCAAAAATTCTGCATCGTGGGTCTAGCATCTTGGTCAAACAGGCCAACCATTTTGATGACTTTTGGTCAAAACCACCATTTAGAACTGGCCAATTTCAATTGCCACTTTTGACCAATATTGGCATAGAACATTCAACCTTATGCACCATGTGTTGAAAGTTTGACTAGTGAAATAGCGACAAAGCAATTTGTGGATCATTCGACCAATATTGGCATAAACTTAGACAAATTTCTGGTTGAAAAAAGGTGCAAATTCTACTAGTGGGGGCCAACACTTATCGCCTCAGTGCCATGACTAGAGAAGTTGTTCCACTACCCGTCAATGGATAGTTTTTCAAACATTACTTCAAGTAAAAGTGGGAGGTAAGTTTCCCCGAAGTTGTATCATATGTATATATTCCTGCTTGTAAATTTTCCCAATACTCCTTGGGAGTGTGTTGTCCTTGTAAATAGTCGACAGCCCTCTAGGGCCTCTTTCCTCTCTTTGTTTTGTTTCTTTTTTTCTTTTCGTGTCTTTCTTTTTTGGGTTCCCAGCATGTTGCTCTCTTCCTGTAGACAGGCATGCTTCACATGATATCTAGTCCCTGGAATGGTGCCTTACACATTTTGGTTAGTCTAGAATCTATTATTATCATGGTGGGGTTTGTCTGCACTCTGGATTTATTTTATACGCATGGTAAAAGGTTATGGGAAATCTTCATTAGATTCATATCTCAAAAGTCTTGACATCAATTAACAAAAAATTATAAGGAACAAGTAATCGTATGATCCTTTAGGGCAAAGCGGTTGCACTGATTATGGGCCATATCTAAAAAATCAAAAGAATATCCCAGGCATGAAACATCTCTTAGATTCAGCAAATCAAAAAGGATGGCAAGGTGAAAGAAGTACCACCGTGAAAGTTAGCTAAGCTTAAGGTTCATGGTGAAAGGAGTACCGCCTTCCCCATCTTCAAAAAAAGGGAAGTAAAAGAAAACTAGATAATAGAGAATTCTGGGGCTTGGGGGATTGCACACGATATAGCGATTTTAGTCTTATGCACTCAGTGTCATCTCTTGGCTTCTCCCAAAAACCATCAACTTGATTTTCTTCCAAAGCACACACTTCACAACTGACAAGAGGTTGACGGATTGAATCATGGCGAGTTATATTTTCTTAGACACATGGCGCCTTGCAAGTGAAGTGCTTCAGGTAAAGATGAGTCCTGGTTTTGCTAACCAAACATTCTATGATTCTCAAATGCAATAACGCATTCATCCCAGCGAGTCACGATTTGTTATGCCCTACATACCCATCCCTACATTTTTTGGCAAAATGTTGGGTCCCCTTTTTTCTTATGGTTCTACCTTTGTTTCTTTTCGGCCCTTTTTTTTTCTCCATCCTTTGCCTCCGTGGGGCCGTTGTTGTTACCTTTTTTTTCCACACTCTGGGACCCGGTCCCTAAGTGTTTTGTTCCTTCATGCCAACCAAATTATGGACCTCAGGATCTTTCTGCCTTTACTTCCTCTTTAGTTGGAGGATGTGGTTGCACGGGATCCCCAGGCCTGGAGTCTGGAGGTTTTCCTTTTTCTTGGAATTTACAGAAGGGAATGGTGCATTTTATTCTGAGTGGTATAAATTGAGTTTCACCTATCATTATTACACTTACTGCAAACAATTTACCCTCAGAGTGACTTAAGAGTGAATTGTGTGATTTCACAGTGAGCTTAGTGTGATTTGCTTCGAGTTCTTAACAATGATTTTGAGTTCGGACCTGTGTGTGTTCGTATCCTTCAGCATTCTTGGTGCATTCATGGCTTTGAAGATTTGTTTTTTTGTAGAGCACCTCCCATTCCCTTCCTTCCACATCTTTGGTTTTAGGTAGGTTCGCTTCTGGCCCTTCTCTTTCCTTTTTTGGTTTTTGTTTTGTTCCTTTGTGTTTGTGCTTTGTTTATCTTGTGTTTGGGTCTTCGTCATCACCTCTTGTCTATGGGATGGCTCTGCAATAGGGTTATCTACCCTTTATGTAGTTGGAAGATAGTGTAGAGTAGTATAAATGTCTATAAATTTGTAGGGAGTATCTTGTAGGCTAGTTGCAGTTTGTTTGTGTCTATAAATTTTATTCTCCAGCTTCCTATTAATAGTGTTCATAGTGTGTCATCCTTTTGTAGTCATCCATAAATTAGTGTCTAGTCTGTACTCTCCTTTGAGGTCCTACCCATCCCGTGGTGAGTTTAACCAAATTTGAGCTCACCCGCCTGGTGTTCGCTGGACTCAACCTCGTCACCTCGCCTATTTGAGTTGTGACCTTTCTCTCTCCCCATCATTTTAGAATTATGGTGGGATTAATTCCCCATACATGAGAATTTAAAACCATCCCAAGTGGAATTAAATCCATTCATGTTAAGACAACTATCACAATTAATGCCTTTACTCTGTTCATCGCATAACTACGTGACAGCCCACGTCATCCTAGTATGGCGAATTACCAGGTCATTTCATTAGCAGTCAATTTTTTGGGACTCCGGGTTCTATGTAATCCCATGACCTTCATCCCCTTTGTTGTATGAACCAGAATCCCTGAGACCCTTGGGTGTTGATAAAATTCAAAGTAAGTTATTTCATTTATTGCATTTCTGGGATTTGATATCAACTAACATCTTTTTGAGGATAGGTGTGAAATGGTGATGAAATCCCTGGAGTTTGGGCATTTATTATATTTAATTATTTGTAGTAATGGTTGTCCAGTCTTGCAGGCTACCAACAACTCATCAAGCAACATGTCTAAGGTATCTTCCCATCCCGAAAGTCTAGAACTCCCATCTACCTCAACAAGGGTGGCCACCAAAACAAGGGTCGAGAAGGCACTGGAAAAGCTCCCACTCACCACAAAATATCTAAGGGATGGTGCCATCATGGTATCCAAGGTGGATTCCAAATTCCAACTAATTATCGACATAGAGGTCAGACCATGGGCCGAGTTGCAGGGCCTGGTTAGGACAATGTTCACTCAATGTTCTGTCGGAGACTGTATGGCCAAGAACATGGCTGCCTCTGGCATAATCAAAGCCACCTACTTCCCTTGCTCCATGTAGTCCCTAGATCTGATTCTCACTCTAGAAGAGCATTACAACACAACCGTCTGGGTTTTTATACTTGTTGCTTCCCTTCCAACGGGCTACCCAATGCCCCTAGTGTCTCTCGACGCTGTTACTTTTGCTTCAGGACTTGGAATCCCCCCATTTTCCAATTCTATTATCATCTCTTAGGGCATGTTGCTGCAAGAATTCAACAAAGTCCAATCGGTGGCCCACCAGCACCTTAACACCCATTGGCTGAAGATGTCAAAGAAGGATTACAGGAAAATGAAGTTGGAGATCCCCCGCATGGATTTCAAAGAAAGCATACAAGCGGGGATAATTTTTCTATGTCAGGTCTTTGGGGAGCCCCATGCCTAGGATTTTTTAGCCTGGATGTACTATTTTCTGTACAGCATCACCACCAACATGCAGAATTTTGATTGGGCAACCATTATTGCCAATCATGTGGACTTACAGCTGAACAAGGTCAACACTTCATCGAAGTTCCACATGACTTCATATGTTCTGTGGGCACTGGCACAATAGAGACTTGGAATCTGAGGTTTACTTATAGTGGGAATCCTTAGGACAAGACCTGGCTAGAGTGCTCTTTGGGATCATTTCCCCCACATTCAATGGGAAGCCAGCTTCCCCAATTTTTGTCATTTAAATGATACCTTCGTTTACTACAACATTTTGATACCCACTCAAGATATCAGTTACTAGTTTTCAAAGGAGGTGATAGCCTTGGTGAGTTCTTATGGCCATTATTTTATTCAATTTCAACAACATTCATACATTTGGGTGACCGGGTTCTTCGGCAAGCCCTACCTATTGCCCAAACACTACGGGGATAGGATTATTTTGATGGAGTAATGGAGGAAGATTCTAGAGTTCCATACTTATTATGGCCTCAATAAGGGTATCACCATTCCCTTCCCAATCACCTATAGGAATTACACTTGCAGCCTTACAGCGGCTAAAGAAGTCGATAATGAATTAAGGAGTTTGGGGCTAGCAGAGTTCTACTTGGCGCGGAACAATTTTGATCTACTAGGAAAAATCAATCTGGCATTATCTCAGGTGTCAGCGCCCCATGAGCCTCACATGGAGGATTTTTGGGCAGATTGTCAGGGCGAGTTTTATGTTCAAAGTTGACATTATGAGAGGATGACAAAAGGAACGATGAAGCGCATTGGTCTCTAGAATTTTCCAAAAGACTTCTCAGATATCGGGCCCGTGGAGGACCCAAAATATAAATCTAAATGGATTGATAAGATGGCTCTCCCTCCGGTGGATTGGGACACCTTGGAAATTTTGAAAATAGAGGACATCACCAAGGACATGGTGAATTGCAGTCATGAATATTTTTCATGGGTATGTAGAAAGAGCACCCGTCGGGATGGTCCAATTTTGCAGGGATCTACTTCGGGCTCTGGAACATCTGGACAGAGCAGAGATAAGGGGAAAATGAAAGAAAGTACCCCAGCCCAGGTCTCATCCTTAGTTCCAGCCCCTATAATGGAACAACTTCATGCCCAACTTAAGTCATCCTGACAACTGAGTGAAACAATCAGCGCAAGGATTTCCCTCGGTCTCGCAGTCACTCCAGTGGGATATGCCCTTCCTGAAGGCTCCCTTTCACTTGCAACACTCATGAGCTGGGCGGTGGAGATGGAGGATGAGGGTAAAACTATTATGGATGTTGAGGCCCCATTGCAGACAAGGAGAAAGAAACAAAATGCAAGCCCTGAACCAATGGGCAATATTCCTGTGGAGCTCATCTCTTCCTCCCTTGAAATAGAAGATCATCCGAAGACCTCCCCTCCCCATGATAGTTTTGATGACATATTCCAGACTAATGATCTCATGAATTTGTAGGAAGATGTGGAGAGGGAGGTGGAAGAGATCATTGCACAAGAGGCAGAGAATATCCCCGAGGAGGAGGAAAGAAAAGAAAAAGAGGTTATCCTGGGAGAAAGAACAAGAAAGCACACTAGGTGCGAAAGAAACACCGGTCCTAGGGACCAAGATAGGAGAGAGGAAAGTACAAGTTGAGAAACTGACTATGACTAAGGAAACGAGACCTTTGGGAATAACTATACCCTTAGTCGTCATGCTCCAAATGCCTCTAGACACTCTGGCTAATCAGTTACCCCAGAATATGACATTCATCAAGGTGGTCTTCACAACACAACATTTAGACCCAAGTCAGACACCTTTTCCCCCTCTAGAAAATAGGCCTACGAAGGAGAATGTCTCGGAAGAGAACGCCAAAAGAATGCAGCAGTAAGATGTAGGGGAGAACCCTGGAAACATAGATATAGATACCACTGAAGTGGGAGAACCAAGAAACCTTGGGGACAAAGAAAAAGAGTCAGCAGTAACCACAGATGTTGGGGAATCATAGTAGGCCCTCGAAGAGGAACCAAATGTCCAAGACGTAGCAGTAAGGTCTCCTGCACTGCCATAATGGTTGGTGGAGTCAAGGAAGAGAATGGCCCTGGTGGCAATGAGAATGCCTCTCTCTGGCCGAGATGATGGCCCAAAATAAAGAGGCCTAGAAGCCTAAGAAGGCCCAGACCCTCCATACCATTTAGAGTGGTCCAGGAGGAAATATAGTCATGGTAGTAGCGACACCTCCCCCAAATAGAGAAGAGATAGCAGTAAGAGCTGAAGAGTACACTATCACAGAGGTACCTCTGGGAAGGAGAGACAAACATGGGGAATTGGACTTGTTGAGGAAAGCTAGCCAAGCAATTGAGGCCTGGTATGACAAGCAAGTGTAGAAGTTGAAAGAGGCAAAGGAAATGAATGATAATCTCCTTAGACTTCTTGCAGAACTGATGCAACCATTGGTTGTGATTCCTCTGTAGGCCTCCACATCCGGAACACTGCTTTTGCAAGGTGATATTGATGCACTGAGAATGATGAAGAAGAAATCTAGGCTATAGATGACTAGGTAGCTAAGTAGGTAGGAGTCATAAGACATTTCCTGGCAGTTACACTCCCAGACCTCCACCAGGCTGGTAACACCTTGGGCCAAGTAAAAAATGTTGTTTCCCAGTGGGAGGGGGAGATAGAAAAATATGAATAATGGAGGAGAAAATTAGAAGAGATAATGAATTTTAGGGAAGAGGTCATCATTGAGATGGGTATTTTAGGAGATGAGCATTTTAGGTACCTCTAGGCCCAGCATTCTAGACTTGGTCTTAAAGTCTAGACAAGAAATCAATAGGTAGCGGCCCTGAAGGGTAAATTCAGGGAGATTAAAAATTCTTTAAATTCATATGTGGCATTCATCACAAGGGTTTCGGCAGTCAATCACTTTAGCACCGACACATGTGCTCTGGTGGATTTTATTTTGAGCAGATTTGATGAAATAATGTAGGCATGGTTCCGGTCCCCCAGAGATTTTGATGGAGAAAATATTTTTTGTCTTACTCACATGTTGCTTTGGGCACACGATGTCGCAAAGATGGTTGTAGAGTTCAAGGATGGTGCCAGAGATGTGGCCGATCAGTTGGAGGCAGCCAAAGACCATCAAGATTGTATTAAAGAGATAAATGGAGAGGGAATTCTCCAGATTTTGGAGACATTACAAAAATGTAAAGAGCAGTGATGTCTTTTGACCTCCGAATATTCCTGCCAGCAAGGCAAAAAATTTCAAGATACGTTATTCTTTGAGTGTAAACTCCCAAACTTTGGAATTCTGGGTCCCAGTTTTGTATTCTTTTGCAGCAATCTATGTCAAGGTTACCTAGAGCCAACCGATCACTATCAACAATTAATAAGGGTCAGAATGCAGGTGATCCAAATAGTGACAGGTCCGATAGATGGGACGGTTCTGACAAACATCTTCTTATTACCCCAAGGCGTTGCTCCCGCATTTAGTACCTGGCACACCTCAAAGATAGGGAGCCACAATCGTCATTAATGAGGCGTATGACCTAAGTTACTAGAATCTATAATTTTCTTCTATAAGTACCATGGCCCTCTTCTCTAGGCCGATTCTTCTAGATTTCTCCCCTTTCTTCTTCTTCCATCTTGTCAGAACTTTATGCATCCCGAGATGATTGTAAGTGGTGCAGGTAGTACTAGCCATGGATATTGTAATTTATTTAGCAAGTGTACATGTAGATTAGGTCAAGTTTGTGTATAAATAATAAGACCAATTCCTTAACAAGGGTCGGTCAAATTAAATATTTTGCAGCCCAGTAGCAATAGCAATAGTATTTTTAGGTTCTTTGCAGTTAGAATTTTGTTTTCAATCTATTCTCAGTAGCTTAATGCTCCCTTGGAGCCATGAATCTACTCGCTAGTGATGCTGGATTCATTTCAAGTTAATGAAAGAAAGAAGAACAACTTGTGGCCCTATGTTATGTGTTGTTCTGATATCCGAAGTTAGAAAATATCTTTTGTGTTGTATGTCTTCTTATGTCCTTTGCTCCGATGTTTTGCATTTAGTTAAATGAACTTATCTCCCTTTGCTATTGAATGTATATGAATCATTGATTACTTGTGTATCTGGTATTTAGTGTTATTTTCTTGCATTGGAGCTTTGTCTATGTTTGAATATGTGTTGCATGACTATAAGTAGAAATATACTCTAACTCTGATCTATCTTTTTGTGATTTCTCTGATAAATCTAAGATGCCTGTAGGAAACCTCATCCCCTTTTGAAATCCCTAGAAGTGATGAGTAAAAACCAACTATCCCCTCAAACAACAGTCACCTACCCAACTTAGCTCCCCCACACCATTGAGACCCGACTACCAAGTGCTTGGAGGCTAGGAGACTTCATTCTCCGGTAAAGCTCTATAGGTGAATTTGGCCGGTACTCTAGTACCTGATGACAACTTATACCCTATTGGCAAGGCCGGTCACAAATTCCTATCAACAGAATCTATGTTATAATGCAAATGAAATCTAACAATCCAGTCAAAAGGATGAACCCAAAATATGGGGTATTTCGAGTTTACCAAGTTATGTGTGCATTAGGGAAAAGAGGAAGAAGAAGTTGGGGAGTCCCTCAAATGTAACCTTTGGAGGACCCAAACCAGATTATCATAACCCAAATGGATGTAGGGGTACTAATGAAAAATCCATGTCCCTTTAGGGGTTTCAATTCAAAGGTATGCTTTCTTTTTCTTCCTTGAATGTGTTTTTCCCTTTTGTTTATGTGTTTTGTTAATTTCTTAGATGAAATGCAAGTAAAAAAAGTACATATGCAAGTATGGACAGCGGTAGATATGATCAAAATAAGTGCTATGAAATGACAAATAAGGAATATACTCACCTTGAAGGAAAATGAAAGATGCAAGTTTAGATATGGAAAATGACCATCAGATTGTATCATAAGCTAAAACTATGTTGGATCTGGAATTTGGAAGTTGGAATCTAGAAACTGTGAAATTTTGGAGGTCCCAAGAATACATTGAATTCCTTGGTATAGGTGGACTTAAGTTATAGGTCAAGGTCAACCTATACCTAACAAACTGCAAATTGAAATTTTTGGTGTGGGACAAAATCTATAACCCCAGATCTACCTATTCTGAGTCCATAAATATGAAAATTCATGAATCTAATCCTCCACACAATAAAAATGGAATTTGTTGAGGGGGAAGGGGCTTTCCTTGTACAAACCCTCATTTTTTAATTAACCTTGAAAATTAAATAAATTATGTAAATTATTTAAAAGAAAAGATGAATGCTAGTATTCACCTTGCTTTCCAAATCACTGTGAATGGATTCAAATCCGCTATCCAAAAATATGTAAGAATCCTCATGTGTAGAATATATAATTTAGGATGTAGAATGTCTTCACAAATGCAATGGATCTCCAATCACCAAATCATAGATCATGGATGTACATGTACTTGATATTCTTGAATGAAGAGAGGTGTGTAATGAAATCCACTATCTCAATGAAGAAAGAAGCTATATCAATGGAAGAAAATTCATACTTGAGGGGATGGATGAATTCCTTCAATAAATCCTTGATTTGCTTGCTTGAACTTCTTGAATGCACCTTTAACTTGAAAGCTTGCTTGAAAAAAATGTAGAATCTTGCACAATTTTGTCTCATATATGCTTATATGTCCCAAATGAAGGGTAAAGACCTCCTTTTATAAAAAATTGAAGTTCAAATCCGTGAAGGCCAAAAAAGGAAAGAAGGAAAAAAAGATACCTTGCATCAGCCCCAGGAGCCAATCAAAATTCATAACCATGGGTATAGGTCAATGTCAACCTATACCAGGTATAGGTTGAGGTTGACCTATACCTCAAGGTGTAAAAACCAAGAAAAAATCCTAGATCCTGAAAGGTATTGAGGGCTTCAAGGGAAATGACGTGGATAATGTGGGAAAAAATGGGAAATAAAGCATAAATACATCCATGTTCTAGGAGATCGCTAAAATGGGAACTAATAGATCCTTTGGGATTCCAAATTAATGGGTGCTAACTTTTAGGATGGTACATGAACAAATCTAGTTTTCTCTTCACCAATTTTTTTCCCCAATATACTTTTAGGTTGTTGGCTAAGGTTTTTGTGAGTAACTTGTAAATGGTGTTACAAAGTGAAATTGGTGTGAACTCATCCTAGAAAGTTGTTTTATCCTTGTTAGGAATGAGGAATATTAATGTATTATTAATTTCCTTTAGGAATTTGCCTAAAGATCTAGTTGCCTCTAATGCTTTTGTCAATTCTGAACTCAGAGAATACCAACACTGTTGAAATAAACTTGGTGGAAATCCATCCGGTCCCAGGGCTTTGTCAGGAGACATTTGACATAGTGCTTTCTGTATTTCTTCCTCTGAGAATTTGGTCATTAAAATCTGATTATCCTCATGTGAAATCAGCCTGGGAATATCGTCCAACATCACCCTTTGAGATTGAAGATGTGAACCTCCGTAGTTGTTTATCAATTTACTATAGTAGTTAACTATTTTTTCTTGAGTATCCTTTTGATCTTCTAATCTTTTTCCCCCTTAAGTGTTAATTTTGTAGAATCTGTTGATTCTTCTCCTTTGTTTAGTACTATTATGAAATAATTTTGTTTTCTTCTTCCTTTCATCCATCCATGTCTCCCTAGATTTTTGTCTCCAATAGGTCTCCTCTTTATCCAAAATATCTTCGTAGTCTCTAAGAAGTTCTTTTTCCTTATTGAACAACTCCACGTTCATTCCTTATTGAATGGAATTATCATTAAGTTCTTTGATGCTTTGTTCAATTTCTGTTTTTGTTGTGAAAATATTCTTGAAATGGTTTTGATTCCATTCAATAAGATTATATTTGATGCACTCCAACTTAGGCATGAAGAAAAAGAGTTTTGATCCTTCTGCATAACTCCCTTTCCACCATTGATCAATCAATTTGGTGAAATCCTTATCTTTCATCCACATATTTAAAATTTAAAATGGCCAAGAAATGGTTTTTCTTCTCCGAATATTTCCATCTTGATAGGATAATGGTCTGACCCCGATGTGGGTGAAATTGAAGCTTTGAAGTCAAATGGGAAAGTTTTCAAGTCTCCTTTGTAAAAAAAACCTATCTAATTTTTTTGCAATGTTGTTGAAGCTCATTCTTCTTTTGTTCCAGGTGAAGGTCTCATTTTCCATTTCAATCTCTAGGATATTTTCTTTAGAACCCAATTCTTGAAGTCAATTTAGGGCTGGCATTCCTTATGAATCCTCCCACATATTTTTTTCATAGTTGAACAATAGCAT
This sequence comes from Thuja plicata, assembly GCA_018584345.1. NCBI lineage: Eukaryota > Viridiplantae > Streptophyta > Pinopsida > Cupressales > Cupressaceae > Thuja > Thuja plicata. Next base: position 830,157 of record MU225641.1, read on the forward strand.
TAAAGTATCCCCCAATAATGAAATTCTTATCTCTCCATACTCTAAATTTGCTATTGATTTCTTCCCAAACTTCCTGCTTCTTCTAATTGAGAATTGGTCTATATAAATTTAGGATAGAAAACTTTTGATTTGAGCTTAAAATTTTGATATCACCCCCAATCCAATTGGGCCTTCCCACCAACTTGGAGAAGTCCACTCTTCTTGGATTCCATAGTATAGCAATTCCACCAGAGGAGCCAACTACATCTTAAAACTCCATGGACCATCAACCTAACCCATTTGATAATCTCTCCACCTATTCTGTGTTCATTTTTTTTCCTATAACATCACTATATTTTCCTTAAATGAGAAAATGCAACATTTGACCAAATGTTGTTTGTTATGGGTGTTTAGTCACCTAACATTCCAAGATATGATCTTCATTGAAACTTGGGAAGGAACTTCCCCTTCCCTACTTGCATATATGCTATGATTTTTGTTTGATTAGATTCCTCCCCATATTATGATCTTAGAGATGACAAATATTTTTGGCCTTTCCCTTGTTTTTTTTCCCCACAATAGGGAGAGATTTTATTTGAAGTTGATCTTTGTAACCAAAGGCTGATATTGGAAACTAGGGTTTTGAATCAGAAAAAGAGGATCTTTATTAGTATCATGTATGTGTGTTTAGAAGTAATCATATATTTATCATGTAAATTTTAAAGCATCATACCCTCTAACTCCTTAATTCTTTCATATTCCTCTAAATAATATGAATCTCAGAGTCTTTGAACAAAGGTTAAAGGGGGCGAACCATCAATGTTATCCTCTCTTGAAGTGGTGGTATTTTCCAATATTCCAAATCGTTCATAAACTACCTATAGCCTAGGAAAAATGGTTGGGCTTTGGTTTTTTTCCTCTATTATTTACTGGTGTTTATTCTCCTTACCTGCCCCACTTTTCTCTTTTTCCTTGTTTTTTGTTTGAGTAGAGAGATTCTACCTTTGATTTTGTCACCTGATGAATCTTTGTTCACTAGACCTCCTCTTGTCATAACATTTTTCCCTCGGGTTAAATAACCTTTAGTGGGGACCAAGTGGGATCTACCATCCATTTCTTTTTCTAACAATCTTGCATATTTTATGCATTCATTGCTAATACTTCTTGAAAGTTGGGGATGAGATCCTATTTCCCCAAACTTCACCAACCTTCCACTATGTTCCCTATGGGGGTTAGATTCAATTTGGTCCCTTCCCACTACTGAAACATCCTGATGTATCTTTCCATCCTTCTTATCCTTATATATCTTCATCATATCACCGAGTTTGGTTTGTGATCTACAGAGAGTGTGTAATCTCAAACAATGTGCATTTAGAAAATAAGGACAACAATTATAAATCAAAATATTGATGTAAAATTATTGGTTTATGGGGATGAACACTCTAGTGTGTATGTGGAAAGATAAATAAAATGAAGATAAATCTTCCAATGTGCCTTATAGAGGTGAATATAATACAGAAAGATTAAAAATAAAAATAAGAATAGAAAAAACATAAATAAAATGGAAACTAATTGAATAATGTCATTTATAAATCACATTGGTTGTACTTAATGGTGGTGAGAAAGTTCATGAAGAAAATGTTCTACCAACAAGAGAGCTAAAACTTATTGTAGAATGCTAAAAAAGTGTAGTGATAATATGTGAATGATAAAGATAAATGTTGCATGAGGGATATGTTGGCAAGTGATGTTTTTGGTATGTTATGAGACACTTAATGGTTGTCATTTATGGAAACACATCTGATAGTATGATTGAGATAAGTACAATTTTGATGATTCAGTTCTAGAATTGACTAAGTATAGAAATAAATTTACAGAGTATAACAATATTGTTTTGGACAGGGAAGATCGAATACGATGTTTGATTACGAGAAAGATTAGAGGAAGATACTATGGAGTATGTATGACCTACACCTAAGATAGATTTGGTTTTAGTGATGATTATAGAGAGTTGGAGAGATTTGAAGACATGTGCAGACACCGGAACAAGCGAAACAAAGCAGTTGAACAGTTGTGAGGATTAAGGGAGTATGACACGGACTCCTAGCGTGCTAAGTTGGATTATGATTATGGATAAAGTATATTTTTATTATGTAAGAGTGACAAATATATATTTACTCTTTACATTATTAACTCTATTTTGTAATAGAGAGACGACTGGAAGATAATGTATTAGAGAGATGACTTGATAATGAAAAAGATATATATATATATATATATATATAGAGAGAGAGAGAGAGAGAGAATTTTGTAAAGAGAAGTAAGATGTATATGGTATATGGATGGATATGTATACGAATGAGATGTTTGATGGAAGATGAAAGATTAGAGATTGATAGAGATTATTGAGAGCTATAATTGGAACAATCAAAGCATTGCAGATGCTTTTTTTTATTCATTATTGAGAATATTTTTATGGAGTATTGATTGTAAGAGATGTAAGCTCGGTGTACCCATAACAGGATATTTTATACCTTTAACAATTTTTTTATTCATTTAACAAGGAAATGTACTATGTAATATTCAGCTCCTAATAGGGTTAGGTCTCCTAATAGGGACATTATACTTTAGTGCATGCTTGTGGGTACCATCCCCACCAGGATTTTCCCTTGGCCATGGTTTCCTCGACAACAAATCATGGCGTAATGAGTTATGTGTTATTTTCTTATGTTCTTTTCATTTGAGCAATCATATGGTTAATGTGGAATTGGTTTAAGTATAATTTAAAGTGTTGTAATATTGATTTACCCCCCTTCTCATTATTACTTAATCCTAACAATTGGTATCAGATTTTTTGGCCCTTGAAAAGAAAGTTTAACAACTTAAGGGAGATCAAGATGGATTGAGTAAGTTTGGAAGAGACCTTTGAAGCAGCACTTGAAGACCTTGATAAAACAAAATCAGAGAATGGTGAATTGAGATTCAATTTAAGAAGAGTTGAGGGATTCATTAAGAAATTGAAAGATCAGCTTGAAGTTTCTAGAAATCAGAGACAAAATCTTATGGTTCAAATAAAAGAAGATTCAGACAATGATAATTCAGATCAAATAAAGCAACTTGAACAAGAGAAAGATACTCTAAAGCTTAATAATGAAGCAATGGCTAAAGAGATGCAACAAGAAAAGGATGCTAAAAACATGATTGAAGAAGCTTTGAAGAATGCTAATATTCTGATAGGGCAGATGAAGAATGAGCATGACCATTACAAGAACAAGTATCTAGAATTGGAGAAATATAATCAGATCATAAAAGGTACACTTGTTGAGACAAAGAAACACATTGAGAGACTTCACATGAGCAGTGACTTGTTCGATGAAAGAAGAGACATATAGAAACCTAAAGGATATATGAATAGTGTTGGCTTCAATGAAGCTTAATGTTCTAAGATTCAAGAAGAGAAACCTGATGCGAAGACTGATGAAGAAAAACATATTCTTGAAGAACCTAGAGAATAGATTAGAACCTTCAGAGGATGATGTTTTGGTTTTAATATGTTTGGACACATGAAGAGAGATTGCTAAGGTAATGCCCCTTTTATAAATTTTTCTAGTTATTGTTTTAATTTTCATGCATATGGGCACAAGAAAGCATAATGCAGGAAACCTAGTCAATCTAGATATAGACAAGATAACAATAGAGGAGAATCAACAGTTAAATTCACATGTTACAAATGTAATAACCTTGGGCACATTGAAAATTGTTGTAAGTAATAAGTAATTCAGAACATACCTCCTCCTATATAATACAAATGCAACAATCCAGGGCATATAGAAAAGTTTTGCAGATACAATAGAGTAGACAATAGAAAAGTATCACCTCCTATGAATAGAAAGAGGAATGAAAGTGATACTGGTAAGAGTCTCACAGATTACAATTATGAATTTGAAAATTGTTTCAAGAAAGTAGAATACAACAGCAGTGGTAAGGTATGGAAATTCAAAGAGGCAAGTGAGATATTGGTTCAGGGAGAGATAGTAGATGCTACTAGATCTTCACCTGATGTGAACACATCAACCTAAATGGACAATCATGGCCTTAGGGGGAGCATTGGATGAAGATAGAAGACTATATCTAGCCCCTAATTCTAAGGACTAAGCTCCAGCAAGCTTAGTTGTGATATGTGCAGACATCATAGAACTTATATCAAAGAGTGCAACATCGTACGATGCATATTCTGTGATTATGGTATTTTTTATTTACTGGACAGTTTACGAAGTTTTGTATTGGGTAATGTGCATTTTACACTTAACAATGAATAAAGGATATTTGAGATACCTATTTCTTCACCATTTTAAGAGAAGCAACCTAAGATAAGAAGAGATCAAAGAATATCAGACTATCTAACATCTGTATTGCATGATCAATCGAAGAGGGAATTCAAATTTCAGTGTGACTAAGGTATTTACATCATCTACTCAAATAGAAGCTATGGATGCACCTTTGATTTATGATGTTGTAGATCGACCTAGATACAAATTCAAGAAACATCTATTTAAGTCTTGTGAAGACGACCTTGAAGGAACATTTTCTCAAACACCACATGATGTCTTGCATGTAGAGGATATTAGGGCTTACATTCATTTTAGGTATGATATATTGGGTATTGATGAGATTTCTACTGAGATGGAAAACATGATTAATGATGGTAAAATCAAGGATGAATTCAAACACATAGACAACCTGAGCATAACAAAAAATTTGGATTTGTATGAATTCAGGGAAGATGAATGATTCAAAATCTAACTTAGCAGAGTTCATGATCAATTCATCTGGATAGGAGAACAACCTATAAAGACCTGTAGTTAGTTGATTCATGATATAAATGGGTTAGACAACACTATAGTTATCATTGTGGAAGAAAAGAACATAAATAAACAAGTTGAAACCCTAACACATTCAAAATGGGATAGATGAGTTATGACAGTAAGTGATATTTTCCTATAGGATGTCACACTGATTGTAATGATACTCGGATACAAATTTTATTACAGTAGTAGACCTAATTCAGTTTTAGCATGAGTCATTATGATGGCTTATAGGATGGTAAAGGAAAACATTACATATAACCTATGCAAGGTTCTGGCACAACAATTTTTGGAGAATGTAAATCTAGTCAAGAAGGATAAATATAAGACCTTTAGATTTGGCTCACTTCTAGTTCGTATGTATATCCACATTGAGAATAAGCTCCCTAGCATTCACCCTAGAGTATGGAATGACAACATACCCAATGGTATTCAGACTTCACAAAGCTACCAAAGACAAAACAACACATGGGTTGATGGAGAACTGTTTGGCATGATCAAGATTCTTCAGAGGAAAATGAAAGAGAGATTCAGAATTCTTGAAGTGTTAGATTGTATCTTTATTTGGATACAATCTTATTTCATGATTGAAATTGATTGTGTATGTTTTGAGTCAGTTGTACCAAGAAATAAATGGTGTTACCCCATGGGTTATGCGATCATTTCAGAGGTTCTAGTTATGCAAACTGAACATGTCTTGGCATCTGAAGTTGATACATATGAGGAGAGGTGGGCACATATGAAGAGAAATCAGCTAAGGTCATAGAAGAACAAACTAGAGGCTTAAGAAAGTGAACAATGGAGAACATAGTTGATGATTGTGCAGCTAAAGTAGATATTAGTAAAGAATAGATGAGAGAAGTAAGGAAGAAGATAGCGGAGAGATCTTCTGGCTTGGAAAGTATTGCTACTGCAACCCTTCCACCTATAGAGATTGAGTAGATAGTTATTCCTACTTCTACAATTATTGATGTTACGACACCCTCACCACCACAGCAGACTTCACAGGCAGAAAATATTGTTCCTCAGAGAAACACTAGGTCCGCTAAGGTGGACTCACCTCCTAAGAAGTAGAGGACTGAAGAAGTAGAAGAAAATAAAGTTGAGAAACCACAAGTGACAGACATGTATGGAAGCCTGATATAAAGATGTTAGAGAAGAGAGCTATTGAGAAAGGAAATCTTGTTTCAGTGAACAAATATTATGATAGGTATGGATAATCTGACAAACTAGTGATTGAGGACATAGTAATTAAATATTTACTTGTTTTCAAAAAGAATCTATTGGAGATAGAAGGCAGTATACTTGAGAAATTATATGGAAAACTGGAAATTAGAAAACAACCTGCACATATTGAAGATGAGGCTATAAGAAAATAGGCTATTGAGGACATGTTTCCAGTAGTTTCAGTATATGAAAGAGAAAGAATATTGGGAGAACTCAAACCCTTGTTGATAACCAAAGAAAGATTAGTGAAAATTATGGGCAGGAAATATGAAAAAGTTTTAGAAGAGACCCACAAGGCATTAGATCAAATACTTATGAGTGATATTCCTAAGAAGACTCCACCTCCTAAACCTACTATGCCTACACCTTTAGGAATTGGAGAGGGCTCTAAGATAGTTGAGGTAAGTGTTGAGAAGAGAAAATATATCATGCAACCAGGTTTCTATGTTTCTAGTGTGCCTATGACCCTTGACACTTCACTTGATGAGAAAGATCCATTTGAAGGGAACATCGACAATACAAAGGCTGATGAAGAAGAACAGAAAGAGGAAGAACAAAAAGATGAAGAACAAAAAGAGGTAGAGCAGAAAGAAGAAGAGGCAAGAGTTGAAGTAAAACCCAAAATTTACACATCTACTATTCTATTGTTGGAAAGTAAAGACAAATCTGTAAGCATAGATGTTGACAGTATGGATGAGGATGAACTCATGAGACTATCCTTCATCGCATTCTCTAAGGAAAAAGAGATATCTAAGAGATATCTAAGAAGAAAGGTGACAAGAAGAGTAAGGTAATGACTAGGGAAATTGATACTGTGAATAACTGCTTCCAGTACCTATTGTTTTTCAAAGTAAAGATGAAGTAGAGAACCTGAAATTGGCACTAGATGATCTTGATGGTCATTATGCGTCCTTAGTGAAGATTTCTAAAGAGAAGGCAGAGAAATTTTATTTAGAAAAGAAGTTGATGGAAGTATGCCAGTCTATTTCATAGGACTTGGGCATTCTAAGATCAGCTACATCAAAGTCCAAAAGCTGTGTTACACATGGAAGGATGCTATTCAGCTATTTCATGAACCCTATCAAATGCATTCAGAATATTGAAGACATTATTGCAAAGGACAAGGAAACTCTGAACAATATGATGGACAATTGTGAGACCTCCTCACAATCTATAATAGAGATGGATAGAGAGGTTAAAAGGATTCTTGATAAGTTTAATGTATTGGATATAGAGGAAGGGAGACTAATGAAAAGATTTGGTTTGTTGAAGAGCCTAATCACTCCTAAGCTAACAATTCTTGAAGCTCATCTATCTGACATGGAGAATATTGTAGATTCATTGACTAAATTTATGCCCATGGATTTAAAAACATTAGAGACATCATCCTATGCACTGAATGGACTAATTCATGTTAGTCAATTATTGGTAGAGTCATGGATTGCAGAAGTCAAGATCTTGGAAGATTCCTTTCAAGATATTCTAAAACTGGTGAGAAAGTAGTAATTCTACATTTTTTGTGAATTTTGGATGCACCTTTTCTATTGTTTTCAAAGGGGGAGATGAGAAAAGAAAAATGAGTAAAGGAGAAGAGAAGAGAAAAAGGGAAGAGACAGTTTTGTGTTGGAACACTTAGTCATTTTTTCTATAAGTGTTGCCATCAATGCCAAAGGGAGAGATTGTTGGCAAGTGATGTTTTTGGTATGTTATAAGACACTTAATGGTTTTCATTTATGGAAACACATCTGATAGTATGATCGAGATAAGTACATTTTTGATGATTCAGTTCTGGAATCGACTAAGTACAGAAATAAATTTATAGAGTATAACAGTATTGTTTTGGACAATGAAGATCAAGTATGATGTTTGATGATGAGAAAGCTTAGAGGAAGATATTATGGAGTATGTATGACCTACACCTAAAATTAATTTGGTTTTGGTGATGATTACACAGAGTTAGAGATATTTGAAGACAAGCGCAGATAACACAACAAGCGAAACAGAGCAATTGAACAGTTGTGAGGATTAAGGGAGTATGACGCACACTCCTAGCATGCTAAGTTGGATTATAATTATGGATAAAATATAAATTTTTATTATGTAAGAGCACTGACTCTATATTTACTCTTTACATTATTAATTCTATTTTGTAATAGAGAGCCGACTCGATAATGAAATATATATATATATATATATTGAAGGCATTATATTTTTCCATTATTATACTTAGAGAAAAACATAATTTGCACCATCGGTTTAATCTAAACCGACAGACAAGGCACAACACTATCCAACACCAAGGTTACCCGACGAACAATGTCAAAGATTTTTCCGATGACAAAAAGATAAGGATAACCGATGAAGTATCAACAGTGCTACCTGATGAACAACAAAGAGAGGAACCCAACGGATACAAGGAACCCAACAAACAATTCAGACAAGGAACGCCGATAAACTGCAAGTTCAAACTGATAGCCAAGAACCGATAGTCATTTACATCCACAAAAAGTGGATCTGAATTTTCACGTCATATAAATCACTGAAGTTGTATTTATAACTTCTTGATTTGTTTTTTAATCCATTATGTGCGGAGGAAGCAATGTAATCTTTATTGTTTTAATTCATTTTACTGCTTTAAAACATGCAAACTAAAGATCAAGGTCAAGTTGTAAACCTTGGATCTAAGAGTTAACATTGTAAATCATGAATTCCAATAAAGGTCAAATAACTTTTATAAATAGGTGCTCAATCCTTTAAGAATAGTAGCTGTCCAATGAAGAAAGTAGCCACAGAGAGAAACTAAAGACCAGACAAAGAATTCATGCAGAAGAACACAAACAAAATCAATTCAGTTTTCAAGAACAGAACAGAGGCTACCGACAAGTAGAGAAAAGGTATTCATCAATCACTTAAGGTGATATTGTAATTGTAAAAGCTTTAATGGATTTGTAAATTAGAAATATTAGATTGCATACTGTCAGGTCAACATTTGTACTCATTCTAACAAGCGTAGTACACTAATGAAATCCTTTCAAGAAAGGTGGGCTTAACCATCCTATTTTAAATCTCATAACTGAGTGCACACTTAAATCAGTGTTGCTAAAGCTCTTAAAAAAGTAGATCTTAACAGGTCTCCACCTCAATACTCTTAACAGGGTAGATCATCAAAAGTGATCAAATTGTAAGCCTTAACTGACTTCCTTCCATTCTGCAAATAGTGACATTTTGTGGGTGCCATCCCCACCGCAGTTTTTACTTCCTAACAGGAGTTTTCTGCGATATCATATCTTGTGTTATGTGTTTGTTAATTTCATGAATGTTTCTATGGATGATTGTAAAGACTATTAAACAAACAATTTATACATAAGAAATAATAAACAGTAATGGTTGGTAAATCAGAATTGAATGATCACTAATGATAAATTGGGTAAAGTGTAAAAAATTTTAGAGGTGCTGATTCACCCCTCCCCTCTCAGTACTACTTCCCATTAAGTCCAACAATTGGTATAAGAGCTAAGTATATTCTTGAAAAGCTTAAGAGAAAATATCTAACAATGGAGAAGTATAAACTTGATAAGAATATTGAGAACAAAAATCTTGAGATACAGATGTTCTATGAGTAGTATAAAGAAGAAAGAATCAAGATGAGAGAACTGCTTGCTGAAAGAAAAGGCATGGCTACCAAGAACAATGACGTAGACTATCAGGAAGAAGAGATTCCAGATTTCTTTAAGTCTTCAGGATCAAATGCAAGTAATGTATCAGATACATCACAAATCTAAAGGAGATCAATCAACATCTGACAGAGAAAATAAAGATGTTGCAAATTGTCCAAGAGACCCAAATGGTAAGAATGGTTGATGTGATGAGTTTTGCAAGACAATCTGAAACAGAAAGAACACTTGCTATTGATGATAGAAGGAAGATCACAGAGAAACTGCAAGAAAAAGAAATGGAAATTCAAAGACATGTTGAGCATCACCATGATCTCACAAATCAGATTATCCTTATGAGTCAAGAAGAAAATAGAATAAATGTGGAACTCATTGAGAGAATACAGATTATCGATGAACTAAGAGAAGAAAATGAAAAGCTGAAGCATGAGGTTAGAATTCAACAACAACATAATGAGATTATCAGAAAGGATAAAGAAAACAATAAAAGAATGGATTGCATTCTTGAAGGACAACAAAGAGTAATCAACAACAGCGGTATAGGCTTTATAGAAAAAGGAGAAACATCAAAACCAAAGAATGTCTACAAAAAACCAAGACCAATAAATCCAACATGCAAGCACTGTGGAAAGCAAGGGAACGCATCAAATTCATGCAGAGGTAAAATGAAAGGTACTCCTAAATCTACACCTACATCTTCATTCATAGGATTCTGTTATAAATGTAACAAGAAAGGACATAAGGCTTATGAATGCAAGAGCAAGATAGAAAAGCCAAAGAAGGAAACCAACATGGAAAAATATTGTCCTACATGCAAGATGAATGGGTACACATCTGAAGAATGCTGGAAAAAGAAAAGACAAGCATGGAATCCAAAAGGTAAAGAAGCCCCTTATCAACCAAAGAGAATCAATAATCAATATGTATGGGATTACAATACTTCGACAAACTGTACAGCATGTGGCAGATATGGTCACATTGTTGCAAACTGCATGAGAGCATGGACCAAAAGGCCTAGAGGTTGGTCAAACCTCAAAATGGCATGATTACACTATCATAAAGTTGGTCATGTCAAGAAATATTGCAAAGATAGATTGATAGACACAAGCACACATCCCAATGGTAAAATCATTGAAGATATCCGGAGGGCAAGAGACAAAATGTGGATAAAGGCTTCAAGAAATGATGAAGCTGGACCAAGCAATGCAAATTGTGACACCCCATCCAATGGATCCGGTGACACCATCAACCCCACTTGAGCTGAACAAGTAAGTATGGAACTTCACTATACCAAGTTATATTTTGCATCAGTTCCATTATATAAAATGATATATAGTCAAAATCTGCATAAATCAAAGATGCGTATTACTTTACTTGTTAACAATCTTTGAATATAACACTATTGGTAAAAACTTACCGAAAATCATTGGTGAACACAATAATGAGTTGTTCACACTCACCAAAAATTGTCGGTCAATGAGTAAAAGTGGTAAACTGCCAATGTATCCCAATGACCATTGGTAAGATAGCAAAATTTAGCAGTTGTCATGGTAGAATACCGATATCTGTCGGTAAAATCAAAGTGGTTCACAACTACCATAAGCATCATGTCTACACTGATGATGATTTAAAATATCCTTCTGAAAAAACCCATCTTCACATCCCAATGAGTTGGTGAGCATTTATTGCAAAGACTTAGGTCAAAAAGTCTATAAATAGTCGACGGAATAACTTCATTTTTCACTTGCGATTTGAAGAGAAAAACATAGTGACATCACAACAATTCAAGAGAAGAAAGCAGAAGCGTCTACAGATTGATTCAGCACACAGGGAATAGATTTTTCAACACATTTATGAATTGAAGTAAGTAACAAGGGAACCAAAAGATCTTTGTCATTGTTTTGTCGATAAAGCCCTAATTTCAAAGAAAACCCTAAATTCTTGAAAAATAATGGCAACCACTTCAAGAACTGCTAAGTTAAAGAATGAAAAGAAGAATGTGGTGAAACTAATCAAGAACAACACTTGTGTAGAACCTAAATACAAAATTTGTCTAGAGATTGCATCGAAACCCGATGAAGCAGGCGCATTTTCAAAAATCCAGCCTAGGGTTTTTCTCATAGAAGATGTTAGGTCTTACATTCACTGCAAGATTGCAGAGATAGGTGATTTGGAAATGGATGAAGCTTATAAGAAGCTATGTGATGCTGAAGGAAAACTGAAAGAAGAACATAAGCACTTGGAGGTTAAAGGGTTAACTAATGCCCTACATTTCCTGAGGGCATTCAAGACAAAGTGGATTATGATAGTCTTGAACAGGATGCATGACAGCAAACTATGGCTAGACCAACCCAAGCAGATAACAAGGGATGTTCTTCATGTTGTGACTGGTTATCCGATAACTGAAAAACCTAGGGGAAAAAAACATCCATCCATGAAAGAAGTTACAAAACTTACTAATGCAGAAGGAGACAATAGAGGTCTCAAGGTTAACACAATCACCGACGATGAGTTGCAATTTGGTGCATGTTTTATTGGTTACAAAATCTTCCAAGCTAGCAGACTGAACAACATTTCTGCAACAGCAGTAAGCACAGCTTACAAGATTGTAACTAAAGGAATTAAAATGGATCTATGTGAGATCCTACTAAAACACCTTGATGAGAATATGATCAAGATCAGATCTACAAAGAGAAACACATGTAAGTTTGGTTCACTTATTATGTGTACATTTTTCTATTTTCAAGAATATTTTCCTTCAGTAGGAAAAGTTGTATGGGACTCTACCAAATCAGTAACCCTACAAATTAGTGAACTGATTAAGTCACTAGGAGACAATTTTGAGTCTGTAATGTCTTCCTACTTCCTTGAGCTCAAGGAAAAGATGGTGGAAAGAGCTAGGATTCCTAAGCAACTAGTTGAGAAACACAAGGATGAAATATGTTTCATGGTAGATACAGACTTCACACACATCAAACCGGTTGTACCAAGAACAGCTTGGTTATCTTCATTAGACTATGAGATCAATATTGATCTAGCTACAAGTGCAATTGAGGCACTACTCAATGAGCCCATTGATAAGAAATAACCAAGGTTTGGTACATATGAAGAGGCCAAATCTAAGATAAAACATGGCCTACAAGTCAAAAAGACTATAAAGAAGAAAGATAAAATGATAAAGAATCTCAAGAAGATTCTATCGGTCACAGAGGAGGAATAACAGGATCAGCAAGAGTAAAATGATGAACAGGGTACCATCGGTGAAACACTAAAGGAAAAGGAATCAGATATAGAGGCCACTAAATCTGATGCACCTCCATCTCCACCTCCTACTAAGAAAGAAAGGTCAAGAAGTCAGACTATTGCATTGGATACAACACCACTCAAGAAAGGTCAAGTAAGGACCTATATAAGGAAGCAACCAGAAAAAAGAGCAAGACAGCAACCTGTCAAATCCACACCACCAAAGAGAAGAAAAAGGTTTGTCAAGACACAGGCTGACTTAGATGACACAAAAGATGATAAACCAGATGTAGTTAAAAAGAACTTCAGAAACCAAACGGTAGATGAAGCTACAAAAGCAATTGCTACCCATGGTACAATGACAGATAAAAAGATCAAGCAGTGGGATACACTGAATCCAGATGATCAAAATAAGATATAGGATGCAGTCATCAAATCAATGAGCAAAAACAAGTATGCCTCTGCTGAATTTGTAAGTCAAATACCTAAGGAGCTAGGAAAAAAGATATACCAACAATGGTCATATGCCTTACAAACGAAAAGAGCAGAAAGAGAAAGAATTTTTGTAAGATTGATGCCTCCTGAATCCAAGTTTGAATAAATACAAGAAGTATTAAAGAAACACTCAAGTAAATTTGTAGCCAAAATAAGGGCTTACAAAGTATTAGAGAGCAATTTTATAGAACTGGATTCGATGATAGAGACCAAATGGAGACATCTCCTAGATCTACTCGCAGAATCAACAAGTGTTGAGAAGAAATTACTTCTCACAAACACACCTCGCAAAGAGGAGGAGTTAGAAAATGCAAGTCCTCAGCATATTTCTCTGCACAATCAGGAGAGTGATGATGAGCCTAGTAACTTGAATACAAGCATGGATGACATTGTCCAAGATATCACTCACTATGACTCTGAAAATGATCCCAAGAAGAAAGATGATGTGATATTTATCACACTCAAGGATCAACAAAGTCATCAAGCACTAAAAATATCAGATGA
>MU225641.1:847248-866313 GCA_018584345.1 Thuja plicata
AATAAATAGTAATGGTTGGTAAATCAGAATTGAATGATCACTAATGATAAATTGGGTAAAGTGTTAAAAGTTTTAGAGGTACTGATTCACCCCTCCCCTCTCAGTACTACTTCCCATTAAGTCCAACTATATATATATATATATATATATATATGGAGAACATTTTGTAAAGCGAAGAAGTAAGATGTATGTATGGTATATGGATGGATATGTATGCGAATGAGATGTCTGATGGCAGATGAAAGATGAGAGATTGACAAAGATTATTGAGAGCTACAAGTGGAACTATCTAATCATTGGAGATGCTTGTTTTTGTTCATTTTTTAGAATACTTTTCTGGAGTATTGATTGTAAGAGTTGTAAGCTTAGTGTACCCCTAATAGGGTATTGTATACCTTTAACAGATTTGTTATTCCTTTAACAAGGAAATGTACTATGTAATATTCAGCTCCTAACAGGGCTAGGTCTCCTAACAGGGGCATTATACTTTAGTGCATGCTTGTGGGTACCATCCCCACCGGGGTTTTCCCTTGGCTAGGGTTTCCTCGACAACAAATCCTGGTGTAATGAGTTATGTGTTATTTTCTTATATTCTTTTAATTTCAGTAATCATATGGTTTATGTGGAATTGGTTTAAGTTTAATTTAAAGTGTTGTAATACTGATTCACCCCCCTCTCAGTATTACTTAATCCTAACAGGATAAGAAGAAGAAAAAACATGGAAGAGGGAGAGGAATTCTGAATTGACAATCCAACATGCAAAAGTGGCTACTGGACTTTCAAAAACTAGGTGTGTGATAATTACAAAAGCATATTTGGAAACTTTAAAAAAATATTAAATGAATAATAGATGTTGTATAATGGTACAATTGGAGGACATTAGCATAATGTGAAAATTTTCATGCATCACAATAGCACTTAGTACACCACATACAATATTACTAGGCTTTAAGAAATAGTCTTATTGGGTAGTAGATTTAGTCTTGACGATTCAGTCTTGGCATGACTAGATCACCCTTTATTAAATTTAGACACTTGGATAACTTAATTTTTCTCGTAGGATGACTCAATGAATTTAACTTCTCTTCTTAAATTCCATGGCCCTATAATATCACTTAATGGTTCTTGTGTTAAACCATTTATGCTTCCAATCAAGTCATCAAGATTATCAGTTGGCTCTCCTTATCTATGTGTCAATTGGATATTATCTAAAGTACATCCTTGAAAGAACCCATGACATGAATCTTATCAAAGATGTTAAACTCTTGAATGATGCATATGTATCGAGCTTATAATTCACAAATGATTCTTTATTATTCTTTATGATATCAATGACAATGTGACTAATCCTTTGGAAGTCCTAGACCTAGATTGTGTCAATCTCTAATATCTTAGTGAAGAAAATGTATTCGCTTATTTTCAAAAGACCCAACCCTACCATGGATCCAATTTTAAATGACACAAAATCAAATATGGGGAAATCATATGATATCTTGGAACACTCTTCACTGTATTTGTTAGTCTTAATATTAATCACATAATAATAAAGTAATGATATAAACTTTTTTGGTTGCTATTTTTTTTTTTAAAAGCAACTAGATAGCCGGGAGTCATGATCATGACCACTCATATCTACCATTCATCATATCGGTTTCCATTTAAAGCTTCTCATGACAATGTCACCAAGCCAATACACGAATTCATCTTAGTCTTGATGTGGAAAGGTAATATAGGTATGCATCTTATCTATTTGTCTCAACACATCCAACTCAAATTCAAAGGTGGCATTATGATCACGGATCACCTAATTGATAGTAAATATCTTGGTGGATGGTAATTGTCTTGTCACTAATAGATAATTTATATTTTAAAGGGTAGTAAACCACAAAAGAGCTTGGTTTATCATAGAATCTCTAACATTGCTATTGATGGTGTGTGGAGCAAAGTTCATTTGAATGACATAATATTGTTGCTAGACATTATCGTATCTTCAAGCCCACTCAATATCATATGGAAGATATAGAAAATGAGTATTGCACAATTCACATATTTTTGGAATACCCACTAGATAGAAATAGAAATAGAAAAATTGAACTTAACTCAAATCTCTACTCAATTTTTCTCATTTGTACAAAATTGTTATTATTAACTTGGAGAGGCCTCTTGTTGTCAATAAAACCAACTTGTGTTTTACCCCTACTTAAAAACCAATCTTCATCAATCAATAGAAATTAAACTCCGCATTTCTACTAAAATACTAAATAATTATGATACTTTTACTAATCAAAATGTCCTACAGAACTTAATGTGTCGAATAATGTGACATCTGAATCTTTTAGCTGCAGTTCTCCAAAATCCCTCCTAATATTCTTATGCACATAACTCAACTTTCCAAGTCATGCATGGGAATATACAGAAGCTTGAACAAGATTAGGTCACATCACCATAAAAGAATTGATCAACTGAATGTCAATGCAATGCAATGGTCTTCTATGAGGTGTCACTTCATGGCCAAGGCAGATTGAATAAAGCCAGGTTTCTATCAACACCTTACCAGTCAAGAATATTTCTTATTGTCCTTTTTTGAACTGCTCAACTTTTCCATGAATTGAGTGGTATCCCACACAAAAAAAAAAGGTGTCTTTTGCATGTCAATGTGAGTTGCACATTCATCATATAAGCCGCGTATTGAAAAGCATGCATAACTTGATTGTATGGAATAAGAGTGAGAAGGATTGATGTGTGCTTGTGGGTCCTTACTGCTAACTGCTCACTCCCAATAACGCGTGGGAAACAAAATACATGGCGTGTATACGTGGGCACACCCCTGTTTCTTCTCTGTGTTTTTTAATGTAGCAAGTCAAGTATTGCAAGTTGGATTGCACGTTTGATCAATCAATTGAAAATTGTATAACAGCTCATATAATGCGTCCCACAATGGCCTCCAATGTGGTCAGTATACCTGACAGAAAGCAGCATATTCAAATGGGTTGTTTTTTTAGTAAATAGGACAATTTGTTTATGGTTCTGTGTTCTCTTTTCTCCTCCATGGAATCTTACAATTGTATAGTATGTTTTGGTGGATTAGCAGTTTGATTGATTTTGCTTTAGGTGTTTTTAAATGAAAATTTGGAGTGTGATTCTATACTATTTGATTAGTGTATTATATTTTGGTTTTTTTTTATAAAAGTATATAGGAATATGCATTATCAAAAAAAAATTTATTTTTTATTTTGTGTGTGTGAGATATAAATATTAGTTTTATTAATAAATATGTTATTTTGAATTTTAATTTGAGAAAATGTAGTGTACAAGTTATTTGAATCTATCATTATCTCAATCTTTTAATCAATTTGACTCTTATATATACCTAATTCTAACCCTCCTTTGTTCATCAACTTTGATAGAATCACTACTTGATTCCATTCCTTGGATAGAGTTATTGGCACAATCCCATTCACCTTCATCAAAGTTTAATTTGACATTTTCTCTAGTCAAACATGTTAACAAATTTGATCATTCATGTTGGTTTCTACACAAAACTTTCAGTTAAAACACTGGATATGAAAATTTTAAACAACATCTTCTAACAATCATTTGAGCATTATCATAAGAGTGATGCAATATCACTTCAAGGCAAAACATACCTACATTCCAATGAGTGTCAAACATGTTCCATTTCAACGTCCAAATACTTTTAATTACATCTTATGAAAAAAGATGACATTGGGCTTGACTTTGACACAACTGGAAAACATCAAACCTAGCATAGCAAGCCCCAAAGGTGTTCATTAACATTATCTTAACTTATGGTAGCAAAGACACACAAATTTAAGATCATGTGATGATCAAGGATGCTACCGTAGAATATACATAGAATCGTAGATCAAAATAAATATTCCTTAATCACACCAACAATTACATCTAGCTATTATGCATGTGTTAAAAACACATTTTTTCTAAAGTAGGCATCTCCTATTTGAAAGTAGAAATTAAAAAATAGTACAAAAGTGTGATATTTACTAGATGGCATCATATCAAAATCTCACCCTCATTGAAAGGGTCAAGATTCCTATAACCTCTTCATTTCAATCTAGTGTATACATGTCTTATATGTAATATAGCTTTATTTTATCTTGGTTTGATCTAGGGTTTGATTTGTTTGGTAATCTTTCATTTATCTTTAGTTCAGCATGAAATAAAATAGAGAGTACTCACTTATTCCTCTTTATTTGGTGAAACAAATATATTTATTCACACTTATTGTTGTTTGTGGATTTGATTATGTTTTTTTTTTGTTTTTTTTACATCAAAAAATGTTTTGGATCACACTATGTAATCCATCATTAGAATGCTAGAGAGATTAGGAGTATAAAAATAGATTGTTGTAGAGCCAAGGATGATAAAAAGGGGTGGGAAAAGGTAGAGAGAGAAGGTGTCACACAACACTATGTCTCAACTTTAAGAAGGGAAAAGATCAACAAAATAAAATAGTAATTATGTAATAAGATTGAAATAATATATATTTAGTAATTATAAGAAATTGTTGAATATATTAGATAGAACAACAAAAATGAAAATTAAAACTTATTAAAAAAATGTTAGACTAGGTAATAATTGAGAGAAAAGATGTTACAATAAAGTTGAATTGGAAATAAATATGGTGTTATTATGTAGGATAAATGATATTGGATAAGATTTAAATATACAATAGTCAAGAAAGCAATTTAAATTAAATTATATAATTTCAAATAATTAAAACAATATAAATAGTTAACGAAACAAGGAACAAATATATATAAAAATAAAAAATAAAAGGTGTTAAAATTACTACTTAATATATTTATTAAGCAAGTAATACAAAATGAAAACCAATATATTGCATTTGAAGATGCAACATATGAATTATCATAAGGAAAAGGATAGTATAAGATAATGAGAATAAAAAATTATAAACAATGAAATATATTTTAAACAAAAGGGAAGAAGGGAATATAAAAATGTGAAGTATCTGAAAAGTAAAATTGTGATTTTAATAGTAAACAAACAAAACTAAAAAAGTTTTAACAAATGAGCAGATAGCTCTGCAACTACCCTCTGCAACTTTCCCGCCCGTTTTGGTCTGTTTGAATGTTGGCTTTGGCCTCCGCTATGTTGGGGAATCTGGGGAGCACGGAGGTTCTCTGTCCTGACCTATTCCTAGTGTTCTCCCACATGGATGGCAGTGACTGCTATTCTGACATCATGGGAAAGGGTGCGTCAATGTTTGATGTTTCTTCTCACTCGCAGAATCTGGAAGATGGGGATTCCCTTTTGTCTAGTCCCAAGATAGTGGGGGAGGACAAAGAGAGCTTGCTAGAGGTGGAAAAAGGCGGTGTTGGGAAAAGGGTCTTCTGATGCCCATGATACTCCTGAATACTTCGTAGGAGAGTTTGACCGAGATATTTTTGTCCCGGATGGGGTAGTTGAAGGCATTTCTTCCTCTCTCCAACTTGCTCTTGTGGGGATATTTGTCACTTTCAGACCCACCATAGATATGGTGCATAGGTGGTGTGCTGCCAGATGGAAAGTGAAAGGGTCCCTCTCTATCTCGAAAATGTCGAGGGGCCTGTTTCTTTTTCATTTCAACATTGAGGTAGACTACACTTTTGTATCCACAGGAAGCTGGTGCTATGGGAAGCACGCTCTGCTCATGGAAAAGTGGAAGCCAGGTTTTAACCCAGACGAGGAGCTACACAAAGCGGTGCAAGTGTGCGTCCGTCTCCCAAGGCTTCCCCTAGAATTCTAGGATAAAAAGGTGCTTCATTAGATTGGGAACTCGTTTGGATGTTATGTAACTGTGGACTTTGTTACTGTGCAAAAAATGAGGCTAGTGTTCGTAAGATTCTGAGTTAATGTTACTATGAATAAGCCCCTCCCTGACTTTGTGATGCTAAAGTCTGAATGGGGAAGCTGGACTCAGGCCATTGTTTATGAAAATTCCACTATCCATTACCATAAATGTGGTAAACATGATCATGTGGTGACAGACTGTAAGGGAACCCCGAGGATTGAGGAGAAAATTCCCGAGCGCCTCCCTGCACTATCTTTGAACGAGGCTGGTGGTGTGAGGGACTGAGAAGAGGGTACGGTGCTAGTAATGGCGGGCCAAGGCCCCCTAGAAGGGGAAATCCCTCTTTCTTTAGGAGAAGAAATGAACCTTAACAATGAGGAGAAGAAAGAAGAAGATAAGGGTAAACTAGCCGAGGCAGAAGTGGCTTTAGAAGGAGAGTTGGTGGAGGTCCTAGGGGTCATTTATAACTCTTATAGGATAAGCCCAAGTGGGGATGAAAAAAAGGAAGGAAATGGTGAGGTGAGTAATGCATAGTGGTCTTGAAGCAAGAAGATTGAAGGTGAAGCTGGTAAAGAGTGCAGTTTAAACGCTTAGGGGAGACTTCTTTTCTCCCCTAACCCAAATGAGGTGATAAATGAAATGGTAAAGTTGAGGCTGACCCCTTCGTCACCTTCAAATAGTGTCCTCGATTAGTCAGAACCTAGAAGGAAAACCATAGGGGGAAAGAAGGCGGATGAAGGCATCGATAACAAAAAGAAGGCGGATATGGGAAATTATGCCAAAGTTGGTCACCCGATGGCGAGAGTGGTAAGAGCCAAAGACGCAGCAAGGGAAATTGCCTAAGGGTGGAAGTTAACTCTAGAAGACACCCAAAAAATTAAAAGATGAAGTTCCTATCATGGAACATAAGAGGCATGAATAGCCCCCAGAAAAAGTATGCTCTGAAGAAGTATATCTTAGATTTCAAGTTTGATGTGGTTCTAATCCAGGAGATTAAGATGAAATATTAAAACTTTTCTCTTCTTGTGGACAAAATATGGTCGGGTGTTGCCTTTCTTTATAGTGAAGTTGATGGGGCCTTTGGTCGTTTGGCTACTCTCTGGAACCCGTGTAAGTTATCTGGGAATGTTGTTTATTTTTCTCATAACTTCCTTTCTGTGTTGTTTACTTGGAATAATGCCTCCTGGATCATGTATAATATTTATGCTCCTAATATTAGAAGTGACCGAGGGAGGATATGGGGATAAATTTATAACCTCATTATGGCTGATCATTGTCATCCCACCATGTGTGCGGGTGATTTTAATTCCCCCCTTTATCCTTCTGAGAAATTGGGGGGTACCCAAGATTATTCAGAAAGTATGAAGGAGCTGGCAGACTTTATGAGGAACAATGATTTGGTGGATATTGATTTGTAGGGTACAGGGTTTACATGGTCAACAATAGAAAGGGGAGGCAACTTATTCAAGTTAGGTTGGACAGATGGATGTTATCAGGTGGGTGGGATATCGCTCCCCTGATCAACCTTTCTCACCTTACGAGGAAAGTTTCTGATCACTCCCCCTTGATCCTTGAGTATGATAAACATAAAGTTTTGCCATTAGTATGCAATGAGAAAACAAATTTTTTAAACCATCGGTTACACTACACCAAAATTCAGGTTTTCAGTTCAAACTGAAAATGTTAAGCAAGAAGAAAATCGATGACACAGTTTTACAGTATAAACCGAAAGTGCAAACCAAGAGAACAGAGACAGAGAAAACTAACAAATAGTTCAACCAAGAACACCGAAAGATAGTCAAACTAACTTCAAAGAAAACCGAGCATTAGACATTGAAATTCAGTTAGATCCTGAAAAAAGTGGATCTGACTTCCACGTCAGATAAAACAACTGCATTCTATTTATAGAGTCTTGATTTGTTTTAAAACCATTACTTAAGGGACAAGCAACATTATAGTAATTGTTTTAATTAGTCTAACTAATTAAAAACATGCAGACTAGGAGATCAAGGTCAAGTTGTAAACCTTTGATCATAGTGTTGGTTTTGTTATACATGAAACTCAATTAGGTCAATCTATCTTATAAATAGATGTTGTAATCATTCTTTATTATGGATGAGAGGATGAATGTAGCCAATGAGCACATCTATGGATCAGACTGAAAGTTTCAAGAAGAAAAACACAAAAGATGAAATTGGTTATCAAGAACCAAGAACAGAAGCTACCGAGCAATAGAGGTATTAATCAATCACACTAAGCGATATATTTATACATGTGAATTATAATGGATCTGTAATCAGCAATAGTTAGATTGCATACACTCAGGTCAATGATTATTTTTGTTTGCATTATAACAAGTGTAGCAAATACAAGAAATCCTTTCAAGGAAGGTGGATTTAACAATCCTATTGTAAATCTCTTAACCAAGTGCACACTAAACAGTGTTGCTAAAGATATTAAAAGATTAGACCTTAACAAGTCACCACAAATACTCCTAACAGGGTAGATCATCAGAAGTGATCAAATTGTAAGCCTTAACAGGCCCCTTCCAATCTGTAGATAGTGAATTTTTTGTCGGTGCCATCCCCATTGCAGTTTTTACCTTCCAACAGGGGTTTTCTACGTTACCATATCTTGTGTTATGATTCAATTACTTTCATGAATGTTTCTATAAATGTTTACATGTTTGATTAAGTTAAAGAATTGATATATCTTACACAAAGATAGTATAGAATAGATGGTTGGTTATGCAATTGATTATAGAATGAATAAAGGTTAAAAATAGATAAAAGTATTAGAGGTACTGATTCACCCCTCCCCTCTCAGTACACACTTCCCATTATTTCCAAAAATTGGTATCAGAGCTAGAACTCTTATTTGGAAAGCTTAAAGACTTAAGAGAAAAGATCATACAATGGAGAAGTACATACTTGAAAAAAGTACTGAGAATCAGAAGCTATAAATTTACATCTTCTATGAGAAGTATAAATAAGCTAGAATCAAGATGAGACAGCTGTTAGATGAAAGAAATATTATGGCATCTCCTTGTAATGAAAAATACTACCAAGAAGAAGAGATACCGGATCTATTTGAGTCTTCAGGATCTACTACAAGCAAAGCATCAGATACATCAGAGGAAATCATTACAAGCTTAAATGAAATCAATCAACATCTGACTGGACAAGTGAAATCTCATCAAATCGGTCAAGAGACACAGATGGTAATAATGATTGATATTATGAACAATGTTAGACAAGATGAACAAGAGAAAACACTAGCTATTGATGATAGGAGGAAGATTACTGAAAAGCTACAAGAAAAAGAGTCAGAAATACAAATACTTATAGAACATCACCATGAGACTACAAATCATATTATTCTTATGAGTCAAGAGGAAAATAGAATGAATGTTGAACTCATTGAAAGAATAGAAGCTATCAGTGAACAAAGGGAAGAAAATGAAAAGCTGAAACAAGAAGTAAGAATTCAGTAGCAACACAATGAGATAATTAAGAGAGCTGAAGAAAGTAATAAAAGAATATATGATTTTCTTGATGGACAAAGGAGAGCCAATAACAACACTGGACTAGGCTATACCAAGAATGGAGAATCACCTAATTAAGCTGATCCAAAGAATGTCTATGAAAATCCAAGACCAAGAAAGCCGACATGCAATCACTATGGAAAGCAAGGCCACACATCAAATGTATGCAGGAGAAAAATGAAAGGTATTCCTAAATCCACATCTTCATTCATAGGAATTTGTTATAAATGTAACAAGAAAGGACATAAAGCATATGAATGTAAGTCTGAGATGAAACAACCAAAGAAGGAATCCTACATGGACAAATACTATCCTAATTGCAAAATGCATGGGCACACAACACTTGAATGCTGGAAGAAGAAAAAGAAAACATGGAAGCCTAAAGGTCAACAATCTTCCTATCAACCTAATAGAGTTGGTAACCATTATGTATGGGATTACAATACTTGGGAAAATTGTACAACATGTGGAAGATTTGGTCACATTGCTACAAACTACATGAGACAATGGACAAGAAAGCCTAGAGGCTAGACTAACCCCGAAATGGCATGTCTACACTGTCATAAAGTCATTCATCTCAAGAAAGAATGGAGAGACCAAATGACAGAGACGAGCACCTTTGCGATTGGAAACACCATTGAAGACATTAGAAAGATGAGAAACAAAATTTGGAGGAAAGCTACAAACAATGATGAAGCATGACCGAGAAATGCAATTGATTACACCTCATCCAATGGATCTGGTGACATCACCACCCCACCTAAGCAGGACAAGTAATTATGGAACTGCATTATACCAAGTCATATTTTGTATCAGTTCCATTATACATAGTTGAAATGCCAAATTAGCATGATTATAGATGCACTATGGTATTACTTGTTATATTTTGTGAAAACTATTTCATCGGTTAATACATACTAAAATACATTGGTATACATATAAAGCTAAGTTGTCTTCACTTACTGAGAATCATCGGTTAACATGTAAGGCTAAAGTTGCTAGTGTAAACCGAGATCCATCAGTAATCAAGTGAGTTGACAATTTTTCTTTGCCATACATAGAAACTCATCGGTAAAAACAAAGTTAAAAAGGCTACCCGAAGCATCATGTTGTCACTGAAAGAGAATTTAGTGTTTCAACCGACGACTCCGTCTTCACACACCGAGGAGTTTTTGAGCATTAATGACTTGACCTAGGGAAAATTCTATAAATAGATGATGGAAAGGGTTTCATTTCTCACCAGTGATTTGAGCAAAGCGACCAGAGTGAAACAAGAGCAAGAAGCAACAACATTGCAGAGCGACTTCAACCAAGTTCACAGAACTCCAAGCAGATCACTTACATCTATAGAGGTTAAAGTAAGTACCAAGCATAAACCAAAAACTCTATTTATCATTTATGGAAAAGCCCTAATGTCAAAAACAATGACGACCACATCAAGAACCTCTAAGCTAAAGAGTATTAAGAAGAACAAGGTCAAACATATAAAGAACAGTACATGTGAGGAACCACATTACAAGATATGCCCAAAAGTTTCCTCACAACCCGATAATGCTGGAGCATTCTCACAAATACCAGTTAGGGTTTTGCTTGTCAAAGATGTGCGAGCATACATACACTGCAATATTGCATAGATTGGCAATCTGGAGGTTGAGCAAGCTTTCAAGAAGCTATGTAAAGATGATGGCACTATAAAAGAAGAGCACAAAAACATCTAAGTAAAAGGGCTGACAAATGCCCTATGGTTCCCAAAGGTATTCAAGACCAAGTGGATTTAGTTAGTATTGAGCAGGATCCATGACCAAAAGCTATGGCTGGATGAGCCTAAATCGATAACAAGAGATGTTATTCATGCAATCATCGGTTATCCAATAACTGATAAGGTAAAGGCATTGAAGCACCTGCCTAAGGCTGACATTGAGAAAAACATATGATCAAAATGCTATGGAAGAGGACTCAAGGTATCCACCATTATAGATAATGAACTAAAATTTGGAGCATGTGTCTTAGGATACAAGTTCTTTCAGGCTATCAGGATGAACAACATTGCATCCAGAGAAGTGGATACAGCCTACCAGATTGTCAAGAAGGGAACTCAGTTGGATCTATCAGAACTTCTACTCAAGCAGTTAGAAGAGAACCTAAAGACAATCAAAAATGCAAAATCAAATTCATGTAAGTTTGGTTCACTTATCATGTGCATATTCTTCTACTTCCAAGAATCCTTTCCATCAATAGGAAATGTGCAATGGGACACAACTAAACTAGTGACCTTACAGATTAGTGAGTTTATAAAATCACTAGGAGATAATTTTGAGTCAGTAATGGATGGATACTTTGCTGGATTCAAGGAAAGAATGCAGAAGAGAGTAAGGATCCCCGAGCAGTTAATTGAGAAATTCAGAACTGATATATGTTTCATGGTAGATATTGATTTCACATATATCAAGCCTGATGTACTAAGGACACCATGGCTATCTCCACTTGACTATGAAGTGAACATAGATCATGCATCTAATGCAATTGATGCATTAATAAATGAGCCAATAGATAAATCACAACCCAAGTTTGGCACATATGAAGAAGCCAAAGAAAGAATCAAAATTGGCTTGGTTGTAAAGAAGATAGACAGGAAGAAAGACAAGATGGTCAAGAACCTAAAGAAAAGGTTGTCGGTTATAGAAGAAGAAACTGAACAGAAAGAGAAAACCAAGGGATAGTCACCCGTCGGTGAAGCTAAGAAGGAAAGTGACTCTAAATCTACAGATTCAGATACACCATTACCTCCACCAGCTAAGAAGCCTAGGACTACAGCTGCTACAAGGATAAGGATTCAAACAAAAAAGGACACAAGTCCTTCACCATTGAAGAAAGGTCAAGTAAGAAACTATAAGAGGAAAACTGAAACATAGAAAAGAGGGCCTACAAAAAGAAGAAAGTTCATCAGAACTAAGGAGGACATAGAGGACACTGAATAGGATGAAGTTGTTAAAAAGGAAAAGGAGAATATTCCTGAAACTATTGATCAAGTATGTGCCTCAATTATCAAATAGGGAACAATCAATGATAGAAAAATCAAGAAATGGCTAACATTGGATCCCTTGGATCAAAATAAGGTTGACTAGGCAATCATTAAAATTATGTGCATATTCAAATACCTCCCAATGCAATTGGTAGATAAAATACCAAAAGAGCTTCAAGATAGGTTATTGGCAAGATGGAAATTTGCCTTGCACTCTGAGAAAGAAATTAGGGAAAGAGCCCTAGTATTAGTCATGCCTCCCGAGTCAAAAAATGGAGGAGATTAAAGAAGTGATGAAAATTCACTCCAAACAGTTCTCACCAAAGTTGACAGCCTACGAAGTGATTCAAGGACACTTACTGGACCTAGACAGAAAGAGTGAAGCCAAATGGAGAAAAATACTTGATATTCCTAAAAATGATACAAGTCCCGAGCAACAACAAGCCCCTACAAAAATAACAAACAAAGGATGACTAGGATACACAAAGTACCAAACATATCACTATCAATGATGAAGATGTCACAACAGTTGAATTGGACAAAGAGGAATTGGACAAAATAGGCAACAAGAATATGGATGTTGCAGATGAGACATGGTTAGATAATACTGAGGACAACACTATGGACAATAAAATTATTGACATCACCAATGATCCTGCAGATGAAATTCAGAAAGATGAAGATGTCACTGTTGTCAAAAACCAAACCAATGAACATGACACTATAATTGATGCGGCACAAGTTCATATATTGGGCCAAATGCCACTATTGATTCAAGAAATCAGTATTATCTCACAAAAGGAAAAGACCCCCGAGCCCGATGCAAGCATACCCAAGGATAAGGGTAATCAAGAGAAAAAAGATACATCTGAAGAAAATACGGATACAACCAATGAATAGAATGTCATTGGTGAAGAACAAAAAGATGAAGATACCACTGATAAAGATGCACGGATGAAAGATGATAATGAAGTGCAAAAAGAAAAGGATGAGAAAGTAAAAACAGTTGATACCATGCCAAAGGAATCCTAAGGTGAAGCTGTAGAAACACCAAAGGTTGACAAGGAGACGTCCTCAGACAACTGACAGGAAAACACTGAGCAGTAGGAGAAAGGTACAACTCCTAAAAAGCCATCTAGTAGCACATCAAACCAAGCCGAGAAGCTGGCTATGGTTCTGCATATAGGTGGAACACAGAAGAAGAAGAAGAAAATAAAGAAGAACAAGTTGGAAGTCACACTAGATGAGATTATTGAAATACTGATATGTCACCCAACAACATTAGACTTTGAATCTCTCCAAGAATATGGAGAAATATTCCAAAGGAAAGCTTTGCAAGAAAAGCTAAAGAAGCAACACCGAGATTCATTGGTACTGGAGAACACAAGGGATATCTTGAGTCAGATTGTTCCTAAAATAGATGTTGATCACAATGCCCCCATACTAGATCAACTTGTCATCCTCAACGAAGAAATCACAACACAAAATGTTGATGCAGAAAAGGAAATTAAGGAGCAAGCAGAGCAGAAATTTCAATACAAACTGACAGAAAAGATCAGCTAAGCAGTGGCAGAGAATAAGGTAAAGCTTCCAGAATTGTCAGATCAATTTGATCCAATCATAACTGAAGCTATTTCCTTAGTACAAAATTTATGCACTTTAGAAAATTTTACAAAGGATAACATTTACAAGATAGCAAAGTGAATCCGATCTAGCTACAAGTGCACAAAGTCTAACCACTGATGGGAATGCAATCAAATTGCATTATGAGAAGATCATTTAGATAAAATGGTTAAGATAGGAACTTTGGGAAGTAGAATCACAATTCAGAGAGGAGGTTACTAAGATTCAATCCATACTATTACCAAACCTCACACTTCTACAAACACACCTAAGTTCAACTAGGAAACTTATTGCCACCCCTGAGATGTCTATAGCAGACAGCATCAATGACATGCATGCACAGATTACATTGGAGAATATGGCTCTTAAACATCTCAAACAGAAATGGGAGAAGATGATGGAGGAAATTAAGTCCTCACACTCTCATATTTTTGATAAGCTATAGGTATACACCTTTTCCCTTACTATAAAAAAAGGGGGAAAAGTAAATTGATAAGTACGAAGATCAAAAAAAGGGGAAAAGTAAATTGATATGTACAAAGATCAATAAAAGGGGAAAAAGGAAATATGTACAGAGATAGAGCATATAGAACAAAGGAGAAAAGGATGCGATAGTGTACATACTATACTATACTGACATATGCATAGGGGGAGTCATGAAATGACTAAGGTAATATACAAGGTGTTCATACTATAAATTCTGGTAGTATTCTGCACATATCAGTTTTTGATACTAATGTCAAAGGGGGAGATTGATAAAAATAAATTTTTGCCATTAGTATGCAATGAGAAAACAAGTTTCTTAAACCATCAGTTACACTACACTGAAAGTCAGGTTTTCAGTTCAAACTGAAAGTGTTAAGCAAGAAGAAAACCAACGACACAATTTTGCAGTATAAACTGAAAGTGCAAACCGAGAGAGCAGAGCCAAAGCAACCCGACAGATAGTTCAACCATGAACACTGAAATAAATTCAAACTAACTTCAGAGCAAACTGAGCATCAGACACCAAAAGTCAGTTACATCCCAGTAAAAGTGGATCTAACTTCCACCTTAGATAAAGCAACTGTATTCTATTTATAGTCTTGATTTGTTTTAAAACCATTACTTAAGGGAAAATCAACATTATTGTAATTGTTTTAATCAATCTAACTGATTAAAAACATGTAGACTAGGAGATCAAGGTCAAGTTGTAAACCTTTGATCATAGAGTTAGTTTTGTTATATGTGAAACTCAATTAGGTCAATCTATTTTATAAATAGATGTTGTAATCATTCTTTATTATGGATGAAAGGATGAATGTAGCCAATGAGCACATCTGTGGATCAGACTGAAAGTTTCAAGAAGCAAAACAATAAAAGATGAAACTGGTTATCAAGAACCAAGAACAGAGGCTATCGCGCAACAGAGGTATTAATCAATCACACTAGGTGATACATTTATACATGTGAGTTGCAATGGATCTATAATCACCAATAGTTAGATTGCATACACTCAATTCAATGAGTATTTTTGTTTGCATTCTAACAAATGTAGCAAATAGAAGAATCCTTTCAAGGAAGGTGGATTTAACAATCCTATTGTAAATCTCTTAACCGAGTGCACACTAAACATTGTTGTTAAATCTCTTAACAGAGTAGACCTTAACAAGTCTCCACAGATACTCATAACAGGGTAGATCATCAAAAGTGATCAAATTGTAAGCCTTAACCGACCCCTTCCAATCTGCAGATAGTGAAGTTTTTGTGGGTGCCATCCCCACCACAGTTTTTACCTTCTAACATGAGTTTTTAGCGTTACCATATCTTGTGTTATGAGTCAATTACTTTGATGAATGTTTCTATGAATATTTACATGTTTGATTAAGTTAAAGAATTGATATATCTTACACAAAGATACTTATAGAATAGATGGTTGGTTATGCAATTGATTACACAATGAATAAAGGTTAAAAAGAGATAAAAGTTTTAGAGGTACTGATTCACCCCTCCCCTCTCTATACACACTTCCCATTATTTTGAACGGACTGGGAGGAACGGAAGGGGTGTGGGCCATGTCCCTTCTACTATGAGATTATGTTGCAATCCCACCCTAAATTTGACAATTGTATTAAAATATGGTGGAACACTACTATTCAGGGGACGACCATGTTCAGAATATCTAAAAAAATACAATTAATTAATTGGGAGGCCCAAAGGTGGAGTAAGACCAAGTTCGACGACATCTTTCAATGCAAAAAATAAATTGAGGAGAAGCTTAAGCACTTCTAGGGGGAATGGCCTCTAGTGTCTCTTCTTGAGATGATCATTGTGAGGAGGAAGGTTGGCAGAGGAAATGGAAAAAAAACCTCAAGAGAGAGGAAATTTACTACAAGCAAAGGTCGCGTGTCCAATGGCTCAAAGAAGGTGATCAAAATTTGACCTTCTTCCACAGGTCCGCCTCCATTCATAAAAGAAGGAACATAATTAAATCCTTAGTTGTTGAAGGGAGTCAAATGCTTTTGGAGGAAGAAGAAATTGGCAAGTATGTGGCGGAGTTCTGTCAAGATACTTTTAGGAGCCTGGTTCGGAGGGGGATGGATATTGTCACTGACAATCTTCTGGAGGTTATCCCTACTATTATTAATGCGAAGGATAATAGAGTTATTTTGTCTCAAGTCTTTGAGGAAGATGTCAAAATTTTGGTTTTCTCTATGGAAGCTTATAAATCGCCTGGACCGGATGGCTTTCCCCCAGCTTTCTTCCAGCAGTTTTGGGAGGTTATCAAATATGATCTTGTGCATGCAGCCTGTGATTTTGTTAGAACTGGCAACATTCTGAAGAAAATCAACAAAACCTATATTGTTCTGGTTCCTAAAGTTTAGGATCCTCAATGCATGGGTGACTTCCACCCCATAAGCCTTTGTAATATTTTTTATAAAATCCTCTCCAAAATAGTCACCAACATAATCAAACCTCTGTTGGGCAAAATCATTAACCCCAACTAGAAGGGGTTTGTGCTAGGAAGAAAAATCTTAGATGCGGTTATCACCTCCCATGAGATCATTCATTCCATGGACAAAGGAAATAATGTTGGTATGGCATTAAAATTGGATATATCTAAGGCATATGACAAATTATTCTAGGACTTCTTATACGGGGTGCTTAGGAAATGTGGATTTCATGAAAGATTTATTAAAATCATAAAGGTCGCGGTGGAAACAATTGACTTTTTTTTTTGGTCAATAATGCACCTTGGGGGTCTTTTAAGCCTGAGAGGGGTTTACATCAAGGGGACCCCCTATATGTTCTTATTGGTTGTGAAGGTGCTAGCTCGGAACCTGTTGAGGTTGGAGGGAATTGGATCTATTGTTGGATTCAAGCTAGCCTCCACTCTTCCTCCAGAATTTATCCAACAATTTGTAGATGACACATTCCTTTTTAGAAAATCTTGTATCAGGGAAGCGAGGGAATGGAAATATATCCTAAACTCCTATGTGGTGGCTTCTGGTCAAGTGATCAACTATAGTAAAAGTAAAATCTCTTTCTTCAATACTATACAAAGAACCCAGCTAAAGATTGTGGAATGCCTTGGTTGTATGGAAGCAAAGCTACCTAACACCTACCTTGGGCTCCCCCTCACAGTGAAGGAGGTTTCAGACCATTTTTGAAACACCGTTCTAGAGAAAATGTAGAAAAAACTGGCTGGTTGGAAAGGGCAGGTCCTAAGTAATGCGGGGAAACTTCAATTCTTGTCCGCAACCCTGCAAGGTATACCTATTTACTTCCTTTCTTTATTCAAAATCAATGATAGAATGGCAGAGAAGTTGGGAAAAATCTAGAGAAATTTTATGTGGACGGGGATGGAGGAAAAGGCTAGAATGAATCTGGTCAGTTGGGATACGATCTATCAACTGAAACTTTTGTGCGATCTGGGAGTTAGGAAAATTAAAGACCTAAACAAGGCTTTAATATCTAAATTGGGTTGGCAGTTGTTCAGAGGCTCTACTAGATTGAGTATAATTATTAAGGCCAAATATTTTAATGATTCCCAATTCCCTTATGGTCAAAATATCCCTCCAGCACTAAAATTTGGAATTTGATTGCTAGAAATAACAGAACTATTTTTTAAGGGATTGAAATGGATGGTGGGTTGTGGTGCTCAAATTAACTTCTGGGAGGACTGGTGGGTGGGGGATAAACCCCTTGGTTAGGAGAAGTATGGTCTAGTGAGGGAAAGAATGATCCTTCATTTTGGGATTCAAGTCAGTGATTACATTTCTCAAGATAGGAAATGGCTAGTTTTGGCAAATGCTTACCTTGCCCAGACTATTGTTCCTCCTTACATCTATAAGATTCAAAAGCTTCTAGAAGGTATTAGGATACCTCTCTCTCATGTTGAGGACAAGGCTATATGGTGTCATAACAAGTTGGGGGAGATCATAGTGAAATTTGTGTATTTAACCAATTTAAAAAATGTGTCTGATGAGAATAATTAGGGAAAGGTGTGAATTCCCCAATTGATCCCTAAAATTAATTTCTTCTGGTGGTTGTTTCTTCATGGAAAATTCTTACATTGGATAACCTCTAGAAGAGGGGATTTTAGTTGGTTAACAAATGCGTTATGTGTAAAGATAATGTTGAGTCCATTAACCATCTCCTTATCCATTTCCCCTATGCAACTTTTGTGTGGTCTAAAAAGATGAGCAGAATGCAGCTGGATTGGGTTTTTATGGAGAATATGAATCAATTTTTTTGAAACTGGGGTTACCCTATGAAGCACCCTCTTATTAAGCTTCTTTGGAGAATGTTATCCCTGCATGTTTTTTGGAGTCTATGGAAGGAAAGAAATAATCAGGTGTTTATGTTAGAATATGTAATCTTTCCTTGGTGAAATATATTATAAACCAAGGTAGTTTAGTTTAGTTTATTATGTTAGTAGGAGATTCCTATAGAATCCCTACATGAACACTTGTCCTCTTTTCCATGTGTGAGGACATAATATTTATTTGTAATTTCTTTTTTCCTAGATTCCTCCTTAAGAGGAAATAGCACAAGTGGCAC
>MU225641.1:874183-929573 GCA_018584345.1 Thuja plicata
AAAAAAAAATATATATATATATATATATATATATATATATATATATATATATATATATATATTGTTGTGACTGAAATAAATTATTGTTTAATAGTGGCAAATAAGAAAAACATTGAGCTAATATTTTGCAAAGCAAGAAGTGCAATATATTAGTTAGTATATAGATAAAAAGGAGGATATTAATGTATTACTAATTATAAAGTTGGGTATTCTATACTTATATTATTGATGTATAATTAGTTTCAAAAACATATCATTTCAAAAGCAATAGGAAGAAATATCATGAGTTGTGAAAAATTATGCAGCCTTATGACTCAAAATGTTTTGATATTATGTGTGTTGTTATGATGGTTTCCATAGTTGGTTGTCAATTGAAAGTCCTTATTAATGTAACTTTTGACTGTATATATACCAATTTCTCAACCTATCTCATGTTCCACTAAGAAGCCTTAGATTCAACCCTAACATGGCTATAAATAAAGTGGAGGAACTTGTTTTCAAAAAACTATATAATTTTGTTTCCCTCAAAGAGGATGAGTTTTTTTACCATGAAATTCATTTTACTTACATGGATATTCAAGATATTACTCTTGCCTCCCAAACCTCATACTGACATATCTTTTCCCCTACATTATCAATCTTCTTCTTTCATTGTTCATCCTTACACATATCCTATATTGGTTATGTTACATGTTCATCCTCCTTTCTATATTCTTAGTCATCTTCTATACCCTCACTATAGGGTGGCTGCAAGAAGTTGAGTCCCACTTTTGGGCAAAAGTGGAAGTGTTTTCCCTGTTTTTCAAATTTTCTATCAATTAATGTAAAAATTTGAGGCACTTAAAGATTGGATCTCAAAAAACTTCAGTAATACAAAATTTAGTGCTTAGAGTCTACTTTTCAAATATGTAATTTATTTCAATACCCACATGGTAGAAAATGCATTTTAGTAGGCATGTTTAAAAACCCCTTTTTTTCAAAATGCACGTTTCAGGACCATACCACACACGTGTACGACCACCCTATTTTGAAGTAAATAAAAGTTTTTTTTTTAATCCTTCTGGGAAAGGTAACTAAAACATCAAATATGGGAAGCTTGACTCCAAAGGTGATGAAGGAATATTTCTAGGTTATTCTACCAAAAGCAAAGCTTATAATGTCTTAACAAGTCCTCTAACAAAATCATTGAAAGTGAAAATGTTAAAGTGGATGAATTTGCTGAGAAAAATGATGAGGAAACAAGAAAGGAACCGAAATATTATGACAAGTTTGTCTATAGTGAAGAACCTGACACTCTACCTGAGCAATAGTGTATCGCTACTGAGTGATAGAACAATCCACCCTAGCATCAAGCTGCAAACACAAAAAATCAAGAAAATGCTCACAATGCTTAACCAAGAGATGATGAAGATCAAAATGATGATCAGAATGAGGAATAGATATATGAACCTATACTTTCCAAGTATCTTAGAAGACACCATCCACAGAACCAGATCATTGGAGACAAAAAGGATGGAATAAGAACAAGAAGTAAGTCACTGAACACTAGATGTTTGATTTGTGATTTTGAGCCTAAATCTGTTAATAGTGCACTTGAGAATCAGGAATGGGTTAGTGCAATGAATGAAGAGATAGAAAATATCGAGAAAAAAAAAATGGACATTAGTACTTTTGACGGGACTTTGTGACTGGATCCGCCAATAGAGGATAAGTTGTCACCAGGTACCGGGGTACCAACCAACTCCGCCTGAAGAGGTTTACCGGAGAATGAATTCTCCTAGCCTCCAAGCACCTAGTAGTTGGGTCTCAATGGTGCGGGGGAGCTAAGTTGGGTAGGTGACTATTGTTTGAGAGGATAGCTAGTTTTTACTCATCTCTTCTGAGGATTTCAAAGGGAATGGGGATTTCCTACAAGAATTTAGACTTAATAAAGAAATTGAAAAAGATAGATCAAGGTTTGACAAATATCTATATCTATAATTATGCAACATACATTCAAACATCAAACTATGCTCCAATGCAATAAACTACACTAAATACCAAATACACAATGAACCAGTGATTCATATGCATTCAATAGCAAAGGGGAGATAAGATCATTAATCTAAATTTAAAGGATATAAGAAAAAAAATTGCACAGAATATGTTTGCTAACTTTTGAAATCAGAATAACAACAACACAGAGCCACAAGTTATTCTTCCTTCTTCCATTAACTTGAAAACATTCCAGCATCATTGGAGAGTACATTCATGGCTCTAGGGGAGAATTCTAAGCTACTAAAAACTACTGAGCATTGAGCTCCTGAGAAAAAATAAAAGTAAAATGCTATGAACTTGAAAATGCTATGCTTCTATTACTTGCTGGACTGCAAAATCATCAATTTCATTGACCCTTGTTATGGCATTGGACTTCTTATTTATACACAAACTTTGACCTAAACTTAACCTAATCTACCTGTATACTTGCCAAATATAATATATTATCTGTGGTCGGTACTACCTGCGCCACTTACAATCACCTTGAAATGTGCAGAGGTCTAACAAGATAGAAGAAGAAGATAGAGGAGAAATCAAGAAGAATCGGCCTAGAGAAGAGAGCCAAGGTACTTATGGAATAAATTTGATCATCCTGGTAACCTAGGCTACATGCCTCATAAATGCAAATTGCAGCTCCCTGTCTTAAATGTGCACTAGGTAATTAATGTGGGAGCGGTGCCTTGGGAGAACCGTCTTTCCGCCTGACATATCCTTATCCAGATCACCTACACTCTGACCCCTTTATTAACTACTTAATAGTGATCGGCGGGCTCCAGGGAACCTTGACACAAATCGTTGTGAATGAATACAAAACATGGACCCAGAATTAGAGAGTCTGGGAGCTTATGCTGAAATAATAACAAATTTGCAAAACTTCACCCTGCTGGCAAAAAACTCTGGAGTCCAGAGGACTTTACTGTTCCTTGTTCTTTTTAAAGGTTTGCAAAATCTAGATGATTCCTTCTTCATCTACCTCTTTGATGCCATTCTAGCGATCATTGACAGCCCCGAATTGCTCGTCAACATCATCAACCCCCTCTTTGAATTTTGTAGCTACCTTCGCTCTGTCATGGGCCCGGAGCATCATCTTGTTTAGGCATGAAATTTTCCCTCTATCAAAATCCCTGGAGGACCGATACCATGACTTCATCAATAGATCAAATTTACACAATACGTAATCCTCCAGAGCACATGTCCTGGTACTGAACGAATCAAATTGCGAAACCCTTGTTAACAAAGTCGTATATGAATCCAACAAATTCTGGAATAGTAGGATTATATCCTTAAGGGCTGCTACTAGTTTCTTGCTCACCTCAATTTTGAGACCAAGTTTGGAGTGCTAGGCCCGAAGGAACCCAAAGGGTTCATCTCCCAAAATACCTATTTCTATGATGACTTCCTCTTCAAAGTTCATTATTTCCTCTATTTCGGACCTCCACTCTTCATACTTTTCCATTTCTTCCTCCCATAGGGAAATGATGCCATTCACTTGGCCCAAAATATTATAGCCTGATAAAGGTCTAGGAGTGTTGTTGCTAGGATCTTCCTTACGACTGTGATCTACTCAGTGACCCACCCATCCATAGCTTGTGCTTTCTTCTTCATGGCCCTTAGAGTATCAATGTCACCCTGCAGGAGTGGTGTTCCAGATGTGGAGGCTTCTGGATGGATCTCAGCCAATGGTTGTGTTAGTTTTGTGAGAAGCCTGAGGAGGTTTACATTCTTTTCTTTTTGCTCCTTCAATCTCTGTGTCTATCTATCGTATCAGGCCTCAATCACCCTACTCACTTCTTTCAATAGGTTAAACTCTCCATGTTTGTCTCTTCTCCCCAGAGGAACTTCTATGATTGTGTATTATGCCACCCCTATGGCTGCCTCTTCTACATCTGGGGGAGGTGTCTCTATCATCACCACTTTATTTCCTCCCAGACTAGTCTGAAGGGTATGAAGGGTCCGAGCCTTCTTGGGCTTATAAACCTCTTGATTTTGGGCCATCATTTTGGCTAGAGAGAGGGGAATTCTCACTATTGTCGGAGCCTTCCTTTTTCTAGACTCTACCATCCATTATGGCGGCTAGGGCAGTCTTTCTGCTAAGGCTTGGACATTGGGGTCTTCTTCAGGGCCCTTTGGCATTTCCTCAATATCCATAGACTATTTTTCTTGCTCCTCAAGATTTCTTGTATCTTCCACCTCAGTAGCAGTCACATTTCTATCTTTGAGATTCTCCCCTTCTCCAGCATTTGTTGCCTTAATATCCATATTTTTGGGGTTATCCCTTATGTCTTTTTGTTGCTCAATCTCTTTGGCATTATCCATTGGGACATTCTCCTTTGGGGGCACATCTTCTGGAAGGGTCGAAGGTGTCTGGCCTGGATCTGACTATTGGGCCACAAGGACTACCTTGTTGAATGTCACACTCTGGGGTAATGGGTCACCCAGAGTAACCAGAGGCATTTGGAGTGTGACAACTGGGGGTATAATAGATCCTGAGGGTCTGGTTTCCCTAGCCATTATCGGCTTCTCATCTTGTGTTTTCCTTGGTTCTATCTTGGTCCCCAGGACTGGTGTTTCTTTCACAATTTGTATATTTTTCTGTTCTGGCTCTTGCTCTTGCTCTTGCTCCCAGACTTCTTCTTCTGGGGAAATTTCTTTCTCTTGGCTTTCCCCCTCCCTGGGGATATTTTCCACCTCTTGCATAGTGATCTCTTCCACTGCCTACTCTACATCTTCCTGCAAGTTTACCAGATCATTAGACTGGAAGATGTTGTCAAATTTGTCATGGGGAGGGGAGGCCTCTAGCTGATCTTCTACTTCATTTTCTTATAGTCCTTCCTTGAGGACTTCAGCTAGTGGGAATTGAGATGCTTTTATGTGATCTATTGAACTTTCCCAAACTCTAGCAATGATGCGGCCCAAGAGATGACATTAGCTTTCTTAAACTGGGGGATCCCTAGTCCTGAAGCAAAAGTGGCAGCATCAAAAGTTACTATGGGCATCAGGTAATTCAATGGAAGGGAAGAAGTAAGAAAAACCATCTGGGTGGGTGTGTTGTAGTGCTTCAACAAGGAGAGAATCAGCTCTGGTGCCTATACTAAGTAGGGGAAACATGCGGCTTTGATAATGCCAGAGGCAGCCACGTTCTTTTCCATGTTATCCTTGGTAGTCCGTTATTGATATATTATCCAGACAAGGCCCTGCATTTCGTCCCATGATCCGACCTCTATATTGGTAATTTATTGAAGTTTGGAATCCAGCTTGGATCCCACAAAGATGCCATCCTTCAGGTATTTGGATGTTAATAGGAGCTTCTCCAACATTTTCTCAACCCTTACCTTGGTGGCCATCGGGGTGGAAGTGGTCAAAAGTTTTGGACTTCTGGGAGGATTTGTTACTTCAGACATTGTTTGTTAGGTGATCTACAACCTGCAAGACTGAACAACCATTAATACATGTGATAAAATATAAAGTAATTTCACAGACTCTAGAGGGTTCACCATCATTTCACACCTGTCCTTAAGAAGATGTTAGTTCATCAAATCCTGAAAATACAACAATCAACAAGTTACATGGAATTTGATCGACACCCGGGGGTTCTCGGGTGTTTTGGCTCATGCGATAAATGGGATGAAGGCTCAGGGACTATGCAACACCCATAGCCTGGAGAAACTATCCATTATTGTCATGATCGAGGTAGGTTTCCATACTGGGCTGACATGGGTTGTCACGTGATCACACAATAAACAGAGTAATGGCATTTAAAGGTGACAACTGTCTCATCATGGATGAATTGAATGCCAGATGGGATGATTTTTAATGCCTGCACATTGAATGTCAAATCCTTCCATGAATGTCAAAGTGACAGGAGGAGAGATAAAATGACCGTGACTTGAACATGCGAGGTATCAAGTTCGAGCCAGGCAAGAACCAAGTGGGCGAGCTCAAAACTTGGTCAATACGCAGTGGGCATGGAAAGTGAGCCAAAGGGGCAGGTCAGACATGACATAATGTACAAACTATACAAATACACACACTAACTAACCAAATTTACACATGAAGTTGACGAATAGCTAATTTACAGCAGACAACTAACTAACCAACGAAATTTATAACTATTTACACTATTTATAGAGACTTTAAACTACTTTACACCAAGCTACAACTAATTTTCATGAATAAACCTGCATTATATACAAATGTACATAAATATCTAGTGCACGAAAGGCAGACAAAATTCCTGCAAAGCCACCCCACCAACGGGAGGCAATGACAAAGACTAGAAGATAGAAAGGAAACAAACAAGGGAAAAACCAGAAATGAAAGAACAAAGAAAACAAAACAAGAAAAGAGAGAAGGGCAGGATGGACCTACCAAAAATCAAGATAAATGCAGGAGGAAGGGCATGGGAGGTGCTCTGCAAATGAGGAGCTTCACAAACCACGAACACATCGAAGGAGTTGCAAGATAGTTGGAAACACACACAAGCTCAAACACCAAACTTCACTGCTAAACACTCTAAGTAGAAGCACTTAGCTGACTGGTAATTTGCACAAATCACTCTTAATCACTCTGAGGGTAATTTGTTCATGGTAAATGTAAAAGTGACAAGTGAAACCCAATTTATACCCTTAGGTGAAAACGCACCACTTCCTTCTGCAAGTCCCTAGAAAAAGGCAAACCACCAAACTCCAGGCCCAGGGAATTTGTGCAACCACACCCTCTAACTAAAGAGGATGCAATGGAAAATAATCCTAGAGTCTGAAATCCAGCTGGCACAAAGAAACAAAACACTCTTGCGACCGGGCCTCGGAGCGAGGAACCAAAAAGAAAAGAAAGCAGTGGCCCAACGAAGGCAAAGGCTGGAGGAAAACAAAAGGAAAAGAAACAAAGGACAAAAGAAAAAAGGGGGACCCAACATTTTTCCCACAAAATGTAGGGAAGGGTATGCAGTGCATAATAAATGGTGACTCACTGGGACAAATGCCTTAGTGCATTTGAGAACCACAAAATCTCTGGTTAGCAAAACTAGGACTCATCTTTACCTAAAGCATTCCACTTGCAAGGCACGAGGTATCTGAGAAAATTTGACTCATCTTTATTCAGTCCTTTAATGTTTTGTAAGCTGTGAAATGTGTGCTTTGGAAGAAAATCAAGCCGATGACTTTTAGGAGAAGTAGAGAGATGACACTGAGCACATCAGACCAAAATCGCTATATCTTGCTTGGTCCCCCAGATCCTGAAATTCTCTATTCTTCAGTTTTTTTTCTTTTCTTTTGGAGATGGGGAAGGCAGTACTTCTTTCATCGGGAACCTTAAGCTTAGCTAATTTTTATAGAGGTACTTCTTTCATCTTTCCATCCATTTTAATTTTTTTAATAGGAGAGATGTTTTGGACCCAAGATATTCTTTTGATTTTTGGTCATGGCCAATAACCAATTCAACCGATCTGCTCTCAAGGATCATATGATTACTTATTCTCTTAGATTTTCTATTAATTGATGTCAAGACTTTCAAGATGTGAATCTAATGAAGATTACCCATAACCTTCTATCATGTGTACAAAATAACACCAAAGCATGGACAAATCCCACCATGCTAACAATAGATTTTAGACTAATCAAAATGCGTAAGACACCACTCTAGGGACTAGATGTCATGTGAATCATACCTCTCTACAAGGAGAGAGAAACATGTCGGGAACCCAAAAAATAAGACACACAAAGCAAAAAGAAAACCAAAGACAGAAAACAAAATAGGGAAAATAAAATGGCCCAAGAGGGCCACCAGCTATTTACAAGGACAAGACACTCCCAAGGAGCATCAGGAAATAAATTTACAGGCAGGGAAATATATACAGATGATAAAACTTTGGTAAAACTTACCTCTTACCTCTATTCAAAATAATGTTTGAGAAATTGTCCATTGACAAGAAATGGAATGGCTTCTCCAGTCATGGTGTAGAGGCGATAAGTGTTGGCCCCGTAGATCTCTAAAATTAAGTAAGGTCTGAGCCAGAGCCTTTGAAACTTGGTGTGTTTTCCTTTCTTTTCCCAGGCCTTGTCCCACAAGAGGACTAGCTCCAAAACCTGAAAGGCTTTGTATTGGGCTCTCCTGTCAAACCACCATTTGACGACTGCTTGATGATGTATGAAATGTTCCAATGCTGCATCTCTTTGTTCCTCCATTCTCACCAAGTTCAAGAGTCGAACCTCTACAATGTTGTCTTAGGCATTGAATTCCTGCATGAATTGTAAAACTAGGATTTGTAAGTTGATTGGGAACATAGGACTCTAGCCATAAACCAGGTGAAAAGGGGAAGTTCCCAGGGCTTCTTTGATTCTAATACAGTCCACCCAAAGGGCAAACCTAAGCTTTTGGTGCCAGTCCTATAGGTTTTTCTCTAGCAAATGTTTGATCACTTCCAGCATATTTTTGTTGGTAGACTCTACAACACCATTTCCCTGGGGATAATAGTTGTTGGATAAATTTAGGGTAATCTTCCTCTGATAGGTCCATTCTAACAGTTGTGTTGAAAAAAATGCCAGACCATTGTCACACATAAGAGCAAAAGGCATTCCAAACCTTGTGACAATGTTTTCTTCCAAGAACTTGATGACTACATCCACTGTGTTATTTTTGCATGGGATTTCCTCAGACCAATGGGTACAGTAATTGGTCACTGTCAAAATATACCAGTGGTTAGCAGATGAGTTGGGGTTTATTTCCCCGATAAAATGAAATAAACATTGGGTGAAGGGTCAAACTTCAAAGAATGATTGTAAAGGCATTGCCGAGTTCCACTCACGATGAGCTGCAGTTTGACAAGTGTGGAACTTTCTTACGTGAGTGTTTACGTCTTTGAATATGATGGGCCAATACTACGCAGCCTGGAGAATTTGATGGGTAGTGGCATCAGCTAAGCCATGTCAGGTTCCAAACTTCCTATGGAATTCTTCTATCATTTTTGCAACTTGGTCTCTATCTATGCACCAAAGGTACATCCCCTCAAAATTCCTATGGAAAAACGTTCCATTTTTTATCATGAAGTGTGTGCTTTTCAATCACATGGTGTGACATTTGTTAGGGGGAAGTCCCTTTGGGTATCTTTTGTTGAGCAACAGGTATACCAGATCAGTATACCATGGGTCTTGACTTA
Source organism: Thuja plicata (assembly GCA_018584345.1). Lineage (NCBI taxonomy): Eukaryota > Viridiplantae > Streptophyta > Pinopsida > Cupressales > Cupressaceae > Thuja > Thuja plicata. The sequence goes on from MU225641.1 coordinate 883,374, forward strand.
TAGACACCATAGTGTAGGTCTGGCATTCGATATGGGGATTAGCCTCTCCCATTGCTTTACATATTCCCTGGCCTCAAACTATCTTCATTGGTTACATCTCAAGATCATATTCTTGGATGATGGCCATCCATTTCCCCTGGCATTTGCCTAGTTCACTCTATAGTAGTAAAGATTTGACAGCCTGGTCCAGGATGATGGCATGCACTTTGCTCCAGAGAATATAGTGCCAAAATTTCTTCACGGCCCAAACTAGAGCAAAGGCTTGTTTTTCTAGTGGTGTGTACCAGACTTTGGAATTTTGAAAGGGGGAGATCATGAAAGAAATAGGTAATTCTTCCCCTTCAAATTTATGGGTTAGGACTATTGCAGCTGAGTGTGGTGAAGCGAAGGAATAAATATAGAACAGGAGGGAATAGTCCAGAATTTCCAAGACTGGTGCCTCCACTATAGTTTTCTTGATCTGAGAAAATACCCGCTTCCCTTTGGGGCTCCACTCAATCTTGGTATCTTTCTTCATCATATCATTGAGTGGTTTGATGATCTCAGAAAATCTAGTAATGAACCGCCGGACAAAATTTATCTTTTTGAAGAAAGATCTCATTTCCTTCTTGATGTCGGGAATTTGCAAGTTCAGCAGTGCTTCTACTCTCTCAGGGTTGATGGATATCCCTTTCTCAAAGACTATATGCCCAAGCAGTTTCCTTCTAGTGACCCCAAATATGGACTTCTTGGGGTTGAGGGAGATACCATACCAGTGACATCTCTCACAGATTTGAGCGAGGTGGGCGGGGTGATCACGCCTATCCTGGGAAAATACTATTAAATCATCCATGTAGATGATTATGCATTTGTTTAAGAGGCCTTTGAACGCAATGTCCATGGCCTTTTGAAAGGTGGCCCCTACATTGATTAGGCCAACAGGCATTCTCCAATATGCAAATGTCCCCCACTTGGTGGTGAATGTCATTTTATCTCTATCCTCAAATTTAACCATGAACTGGTTATACTTGGAGTACCCATCCAGGAAGGATATCATTTGTGAACCATTTACAATTTGTAACACCTTGTCTAGTGAAGGGAGAGGGTGATTGTCCTTCTTGGAGTCCTTGTTTAAATTGTAGAAATCCACACATAGGTGAATCTTGTCATTCTTCTTACACACGGGGAAGAGGTTGGAAAGCCACCTAGTATGTCATATAGGAAAGATAATCTGGGCTGACAATAATTTTAGAACCCCTTGATGGATCAGGGGTTCAATTATGGGGTTTACTGGCCTTTGTATTTGCCAGAAAGGTTTGGCATCTGGTTTTAGCGGCATGGTATGATTCATGATAGATGTGTCATACATTTTGAGATCCTCATACCCCCAGGCAATAACATCAATGTATTCTCAGAGAACTGCGAGAATCTTCTCCTTCTCCTCTGGGGAGCAGGAGGTACCAATGTGGACCAATTTTTCTCATCGGCTTTGCTGATGTTAACCTTTTCAAATTTTCCTCCCTCGGAATAGGATGATATCTTGTCTCATCCCTAAGGGTCTGAATCAAAGATGTGTTCTAGAGAAACCATCCCCTTTGGAATGGTGTCGGTGTGTAGGTCAATGATCCCATTGTCTTCTCCCCCTCGACTAGTATCATCGTGATGAGCTTCTTCCATGATCTGATCTTTAAAGACGCCCATATTTTCCATGAAGGACAAGATGTGTTGGTCATCTTCACAAACCTGGAAGTGCATTATAATGTTGGTCCTCTTTGTATGTCCTGAAGAAGACAGTCTCACACGTAAAGGAAGTATGAGGGGGATCTGATGAGGATGATTTTGTGGGAGTTAGATCAGTAGGTTGTTGTCTGTCTGACTGGGAGATCATGATGATCTTCTCTAGTGTAGCACAGTTCACCTTGAAATGTCAACCAATGTCGTTCAATCTACACCACATGGTTAGGGGGTGGAATTCTCTGAGTTGTGTAGAATGACTAGGTCTAGCACCACCCTGAGTGGAATTTTTATTCGAAGGAGGATCTCTGATATTCATGTTGTTGTTCCATTATTATTGGTTGGGCCGAGGCCCATTGTTGTAGTTTCATCCTCTAAAGTTGGTATTTCATTGGCTGAAGAAAACATTCCCTCTCTGGGAATTGGGGTTATGGGGCGCGGATGGCCCCACCTTCAGTTTTCCAATGTTTTTTTTAATGAGGACAGCAATCACCGAAGGGATTCAACATCGACAGACAGCTGGGTAGTTGTGTCACACTCTGATAGCTGTTGTGGTGGATTCCCTAGGAAAGCGGCAACAACTCCTGGAGTCAAGGATGGAAATCCTCTGGCCCCAGACAACTAAAAGAAAGGTACTCTGGAAGGTTATGTCAATGGTTGTTGCATTTGTTGTGGCTGGTTCCAGGGAACGTATTCCAGACCCGATATTGTCTGGGCTTGAGATGGGTAAATGTACTGGGCCTGTTGATCTATCGGCGGTGGGCCCATGGCTATTTTTGGAGTTCCCATTGCCACATTGGGGTTCTATCCCCCAATGTAAGGAGTTACTCTAGGAAACATATTGAAGGGTAAGCTTTCTGCAATCCTATCGGGAGCTTTGCTCAATCCACAGGACAACTCCAGGGAAAAGTTGTAAACTTTCGTCAGAGTATCCTAGTCATTTGCAGCAGTAGTTCTCCAGAGGAGAGTAGCAACAATGGGTTCCATGGCATTCAAGTATGTCTAGATGGTTACATTAGTGGATGGGATGAGGGGGCCCGTGCACCGCTTAGAAGCACGTTGGAACTAATGGTTGAATGTAGCAAGGGGCTCGTTTGGTTCCTTCCTGATAGAAATAAACTGATTGTGGGACCAAGATGGGTCCATGTGAAAGCGTAAGGCTGCCAAAAAAGTGTCTTCCATATCCTGCCAACTATTGATGGAGTTTACGGGCAATTTTAGGTACCAGCTCAATTCATTTTGTCCTAGGGGCAGAGGAAAATTTGGGTTACAATGTCTTGATGTTGCGGTGTCTGTTCATGGTATCCTTATAGGCCTGGAGGTGTTCTTCTATAGTTTGGGGGCCTAGATGCTCATACTTGGGGTAGATCTTTTCCAGATGTGGAGGAAAATCAATGGTAGCATTGGGGAACTGCCCCATTGGGGACCTGTTATTACCAAATCAGGTAGCCATGGGGGCTATTTGATTTTGGCTGGGTTGGACGCTAGTCCCTGAGATTATCGGAGGGGCTTGGGTGTTTTGGTGTGTAGAAAATCCCCAGATAATATTGGTTGGCTTTCCTTTTTGCTGGGTCCTTTTCTTTCGGAAGGAATGCCTAAGTTCAACAAACTCTCCGTGATTTAGGGTTGATCAGAGGATTGTTTAAAAAGGTAGAGGCAAAAATGACCCTATCCCATGAAAAGTTTGGTTCCTGAAACTACTGCTTGAGGAGCCCTCGGGCGGTGTAAAATTGAAATATTCTGAGGGAGATGACCTCATGCCCTCCTTCTAGTGCTAGTTTTTGTTGACGGGACATTGTGAACGGCTCCTCCAACAGAGGATAAGTTGTCACTGGGTACCGAGGTACCAGCCAACTCTGCCTGAAGAGGTTTACCAAAGAATGAATTCTCCTAGCCTCCAAGCATCTGGTAGTTAGGTCTAGATGGTGCAGGGGAGCTAAGTTGGGAAGTTGACTATTGTTTGAGGGGATAACTAGTTTTTACTCATCTCTTTTGGGGATTTCAATGGGAATGGGGATTTCCTGCAAGCATTTAGTCAGGTCTAGATGGTGTAGGGGAGCTAAGTTGGGAAGGTGACTATTTTTTGAGGGGATAACTAGTTTTTACTCATCTCTTCCAAGGATTTCAATGGGAATGAGGATTTCCTGAAAGTATTTAGACTTAATAAAGAAATTTAAAAAGATAGATCAAGGTTAGACATATATCTCTATCTATAGTCATGCAACTTATATTCAAACATCAAACTATGCTCCAATGCAAGAAACAACACTAAATCAAACACACAACAAACTAGCGATTCACATGCATTCAATAGAAAAGGGGAGATAAGATCATTAATCTAAACTAAAACATAGGAGCAAAGGACATAAGAAAACATACTGCACAAAAGATCTTTACTAACTTCTGAAATCAGAATAACAAAAACATAGAGCCACAAGCTATTATTCCTTCTTCCATTAACTTGAAAACATTCCAGCATCATTGGCGAGTACATTCATGGCTCCAGGAGAGCATTCTAAGGTACTAAAAACCACTGAGCATTGAACTCCTGAGAACAACTGAAAGTAAAATGCTATGAACTTGAAAATGCTATGCTTCTATTACTTGTTGGACTGCAAAATCATCAATTTTGCTGACCCTTGTTATGGCGTCGAACTTCTTATTTATACACAAAATTTGACCTAAACTTAACCTAATCTACTTGTACACTTGCCAAATATAAGACATTATCTGTCGCCAGTACAACCTGCACCACTTACAATCACCTTGAAATGTGCAGAGGTCTGACAAGACAGAAGAAGAAGATAGAGGAGAAATCAAGAAGAATTAGCCTACAGAAGAGAGTCAAAGTACTTATGGAAGAAATTTTATCATCCTGGTGACCTAGGCTACATGCCTCATAAATGAAGATTATGGCTCCCTTTCTTTGATGTGCACCTAGTAATTAATGTGGGAGCGATGCCTCAAGAGAACCATCTTTTCTGCCTAACATATCCTTATCTGGATCACCTGCAGTCTGACCCCTTTATTAACTGCTTGATAGTGATCAACCGGCTTCAAGGAACCATGATGTAGATCGCTGTGAATGAATACAAAACTTGGACCTAAAATTATAGAGTCCAGGAGCTTACGCTCAAAGAATAACAAATTTGCAAAACTTTGCACTGCTGGAAAAAAATATCTAGAGTCTGGAGGACTTTATTGATCCTTGTTCTTTTTAAAGGTCTCCAAAATATGGATGATTCCTTCCTCATCTACCTCTCTGATGCCATCCCAGCAATCGTTGATAGCCCCAAATTTCTCATAAACATCGTCAGCCCCCTCTTTGAATTCTATAGCTAGCTTCGTTGTGTCATGGGCCCGGAGCATCATCTTGGTTAGGTGTGACATTTTCCCTCCATCAAAATCTTAGAGGACCGGTATCGTGACTCCATCAACTCATCAAAATTACTCAATACAAATTCCTCCAGAGCACATCTCCCGATAGTGAAGGGATTAACTTGCGAAACCCTTGTTACAAAAGTCGTATATGATTCCAAAGAATTCTAGACTACAAGGATTCTATCCTTAAGGGTCGCTACCAGTTGCTTTCTCACCTTAATTTTGAGACCAATTCTGGAGTACTGGGCTCAGAGAAACCTAAAGGGTTCATCTCCCAAAATACTTGTTTCTATGATGAATTCCTCTCTGAAGTTCATTATTTCTTCTCATTCATACCTCCACTCTTCATACTTTTCCATTTCTGTCTCCCATAGGGAGACGACACCGTTCACTTGGCCCAAGATGGTATTAGCCTGATAAAGGTCTGGGAGTGTTGCTACCAGGAACTTCCTTTCAACTGTGACCTTCTCAGTAACCCTTCCATCCACAGCTTGTGCTTTCTTCTTCATGGCCCTTAGAGTATCAATGTCACCCTATGGGAGCAGTGTTCTAGATGTGGAGGCTTTCAGATGGATCTCGGCCAATGGTTGTGTTAGTTCTAAGAGAAGCTCGAGGAGGTTTACATACTTTTATTTTTCCTCCTTTAGCCTTTGTGCTTGTCTATCGTATCAGGCCTCAATTACCCAGATCTCTTCTTTCAATAGGTTCAACTCTCTCTCTTTGTCTCTCCTCCCCAGAGGAACTTCTGTGATTGTGTATTATGTCACCCCTATGGCTACCTCTTCTACATCTGGGGGAAGTGTCTCTATCATCGTGACAATATTTCCTCTCAGACTTATCCAAAGGGTATGGAGGGTCTGAGCCTTCTTGGGCTTGTGATCCTCTTGATTTTGGGCCATCATTTTGGCCAGAGAGAGGGGAACTCTCACTGCTGTCGGGGCCTTCCTTTTTTTAGACTCTACCATCCATTATGGTGGATGGGGCGGTCTTGATTCTAAGGCTTGGGCATTGGAATCTTCTTTAGGGCCCTGTGGTGTTTCCCTGATATCCATAGACTCTTTTTCTTGCTCCCCAGGATTTCCCATATCTTCCACCTCAGTGGCATTCACATTTGTATCTCTGGGATTCTCCCCTTCTCCATCATTTTTTGTCTCAGTATCCATATTTTCAGGTTTATCCCCCATGTCTTTTTACTTTTGGATCTCTTCAGCGTTATCCCCTGGGACATTCTCCTCTGGGGGCACATCTTCTAGAGGGGCCGAAGGTGTCTGGCCCAGATCTAAGTGTTGGTCTGCAAAGACTACTTTGCCGAATGTCACACTCTGGGGTAATGGGTCACCTAGAGTAACCAAGGGAATTTGGAGCGTGATGAATGGGGGTATAGTTTTTATCAAGGGTCCAGTTTCCCCAGCCATTATCGACTCCTCATCTTGTGTTTGCCTTGGTTCTGTCTCGGTCCCTGGGACCGGTGTTTCTTCCAGACTTGATATATTTATGTATTCTAGCTCTTTCTCTTGCTCCTGCTCCCAGACTTCATCTTCCAGGGAAATTTCTTTCTCTTGCCTTTCCCCCTCCCCAGGAATATTTTCTGCCTCTTGCACGAAAATCTCTTCCACTTCCCACTCTACATCTTCCTGCCAGTTTACCAATCATGAGTCTGGAAGATGTCATCAAAGTTGTCGTGGGGAGGGGAGGCCTCTGGCTGATCTTCTACTTCATTTTCTTATAGTCCTTCCTTGGGGACTTTAGCCAGTGGGAATTGAGATGTTGCTGAGTGAGCTGTTGAAATTTCTCAAAATCTAGCAATGATGTGGCCCGGGAGATGACAATAGCTTTCTTAAACTGGGGGATCCCCAGTCCCAAAGCAAAAGTGGTAGCATCAAAAGTTACTATAGGCGTCGGGTAATTCAATGGAAGGGAAGAAACAAGCAAGACCACTCAGGTGGGTGTGTTGTAGTGCTTCACCAAGGAGAGAATCAACTCCAATGACTATACTAAGTAGGGGAAATAGGTGGCTTTGATAATGCTGGAGGTGGCCACCTTCTTTGCCATGTTATCCCCGGCAGTCCGTTGTTGATAAATTATTTGGGCAAGGCCCTATAGTTCGGCCCATGATCCAACCTCGATGTCAGTAATTTGTTGAATTTTGGAATCAACCTTGGATCCCATAAGGATGCCATCCTTTAGGTATTTGGATGTTAATGGTAGCTTCTCCAGCATTTTCTTGGTCCTTGTCTCGGTGGAAGTGGTCAGGAGTTCTGGACTTTTGGGTGGAGTCACTACTTCAGACATTTTTTGTTGTGTGATTTGCAACCTACAAGACCAGACAACCATTAATACATGTGATAAAATATAAATTAATTTCATGGACTCTGGAGGGTTCACCATCATTTCACACCTATCTTTAAGAAGACGTTAGTTCATCAAATCCCCAAAATACAACAATCAACAACTTACTTGGAATTTGGTCGACACCCGGGGGTTCCGGGGTGTTCTGGCTCATGCAACAAATGGGATAAAGGCTTGGGGGCTACACAGCACCTGGAGCCCAGAGAAACTATCTGTTATTGTCATGACCAGGGTAGGTCATCATACTGGACTGAGATAGGTTGTCATGTGGTCACACAATAAATGGATTAATGGCATTTAAAGGTGACAATTGTCTCATCATGGTTGAATTGAATGCCAGATGGGATGATTTTAAATGCCCGTGTGTGGGGTGTTAAATCACTCCATGAATACTGAAGCAATAGGAGGAGAGATAAAATGGCCATGACTCAAACAGGTGAGATGTCGAATTCAAGACAGGTGAGAACCAGGTGGACGAACTCAAAACTTGGTTAATATGTAGAGGGTTCGGTGAGCTTGCCAAAGGGGCAAGTCAAACACGAAGAAATGTACAAACTATATAGAGATGCACACTAACTAACCAAATTTACACAAGAAGCCAAAGAATGGAAAATATGCAGCAGACAACTAACTAACCAACAGAATTTACAACTATTTACAGAGACTTTCAACTACTTTACACCAAGCTACAACTAATTTACATGAATAAACATATATTATGAAAAAATGTACATAAATATGCAGTGCATGGAAGGTGATCAACCATCCTGCAAGACCACCCCACCAATGGGAGGCAACGATAAAGACCAGAAGATAGAAAGAAAACAAACAAGGGAAAAACCAGAAATGAAAGAACAAAGCGAACAAAACAAGAAAAGAGAGAAGGGTAGGATGGACCTACTAAAAAACTAGAGAAATGCGAGAGGAAGGGCACATGAGGTGCTATGAAAATGAGTAACTTCACAAACCATGAACACATCAAAGGATTTTCAGGATAGCTAGAAACATGCACAAGATCAAACACCAATCTTCACTGCTAAACACTCGAAGAAAATGCACTTAACTCATTGGTAATTTTCACAAATCACTCTTAATCACTCCAAGGGTAATTTGTTTGTGGTAAATGTAAAAGTGACAAGTGAAACCCAATTTATACCCTTAGGTGAAAATGCACCACTTCCTTTCACAAGTCCTGAGAAAAAGGAAAACCACTGGACTCCGGGCTTGGGGAATCTGTGCAATGACACCCTCTAACTAAAGAGGAAGCAATGGAAAAGAATCATGGAGTCTGGAATCCAGCCGGCACAAAGAATAAAAATGTTCCCGGAGTAGGCCTCAGAGCGAGGACCAAAAAGAAAAGAAAGCAGCAGCCTCACGGAGGAAAAGGCTAGAGGAAAACAAAAGGAAAAGAAACAAAGGACAAAAGAAAAAAGTGGGACCCAACATTTTTCCCACAAAATGTAGGGACGGGTATGCAGGGCATAACAAGTACCTAGCCTAAGTGACAAAAATTTCATTGGTACCAAATGGATATTTAGAAACAAACTGAATGAGAATGGAGAAGTCACAAGAAAAAAAGCAAGATTAGTATGCAAAGGGTATGCACAAGAAGAAGGTATTGACTATAGAGAAACCTTTGCACCCATTGCTAGACTAGGATTGATAATTCTACTTTCTTATTCTGCATTCAAAGGATTCAAGGTATACCAAATGGATGTAAAATATGCATTTCTAAATGGAATAATAGAACAGGAAGTATACATTGAACAACCAGAAGGTTTTGTTGATCCTAACAAGAGAAACATAGTTTGTAGACTACACAAAGCCTTGTATGGATTGAAACAAGCACTGAGAGCATGGTATGAAAAACTTCACTCTTATCTCATAAGTATTGGATTTGTAAGAACAAGTGATAACAGTAATCTATATTTAAAAGAAGATACTGATGATAACATTTTGATTTCTGAGATATTTGTTGATGATATCATATTTGGAGGTAATGATATGTTATGCAAGTCATTTGCTGATGAAATGAGCAAAGAGTTTGAGATGTCAATGTTTGGAGAGATCAATTTTTTTCTTGGTCTACAGATTCTTCAACAAGATGCGGGCATCTACATCACACAATCCAAATACATCAAAGAAGTGTTGAAGATATTTAAGATGGAAGATTCAAAACCAGTTGGAACACCTATGGCAACAGGATGCAAACTGACAAAGGAAGACAAGTCAACAGAGGTAAATTAGACCTTATATAGATCAATGATTGGCAAACTAATGTATGTTGTACATACTAGACCAGATATAGCACATGCAGTTGGAATAGTTGCAATATTCTCTGCTAATCCCAAGGAATCACACATGACTGTTATCAAAATAATTTTGAGATATATAAAGAATACCGAAGACCATGGCTTGTGGTATAATAAAGAAGGAAAATTTGAGCTTCAAGTCTATACATATGTTGATTGGGATGGAAACATAGATGATAGAAAGAGCACAATAGGAGGAGCATTCTTTATGGGTGACAAACTTGTCATATGCATAAGTAAGAAGCAAGCATGCATTTCACAATCAACAACAGAAGCAGAATATGTGGTTGTTGTAAATTGTTCTAACATTCCATGGATCAAGCAAATACTGAAAGGTATGAACATGGAAATTCTTAGACCAGTAATTATCTATTGTGATAATACTAGTGCTATCAACATCTCAAGGAACCATGTAATGCATGCCAAGACAAAGCATATAGCAATAAAGTATCATTACTTAAGGGAACAAGTACAAGAGAAAGAGGTGATACTAGAATTTCTGCAATCCAAAGAACAATTAGCAGACATATTTACAAAGCCATTGCCAAATGATACATTTGAGTACTTGAGGAAGAGACTAAGGGTCCGACCCTTGTCTACTAGTCACTAAGTTGACTTAAAGGTTGCATTAGCCTACACATTATCAGAAGATCAATCTTGTTGATGCAAGCTAGAAATGGACTGCAGGGATATATCAGTACACATAAAGGTACTTATCTGCACCAAACTCTAGAGAAATTGTTGACTACTGCAGAGCTGTATTATTGATGGAGAGAAAATTCAAGGAATATATTAGGGAGAAAGATAATATATGTTTGGCATTGTTGTCAAAGGGAGACAATATATCCATATGAAATATCCAGAGATGAGGGAGAGAGATATTCAAATATGAAATATCATGATCATCTAGGGAGAGAAAATAAATATCAATCAGGGAGAGGAACAATCAAAGGGAGAGAAAAGATCCAAACAAAGATTCAAAGAAGTAAACCATCCAAAAAGGGAGAGACGGAATCAGAAGATAGAATTGCTACATTTATCCATGAAGGGAATGAAGAATAACACTCTGAAAGAATCAAATCTAGGCTAGAAGAGTTTACCGGGAGCCAGATATTTGAATTGGTTATAGAACAATAATCTTTGGGATAGATTGATGAACTACAATAGATATATTTCATATTGTGTTAGTAGTATGTTTCCATCAATGCCAAAGGGAGAGATTGATAAACTATAACTAATTGAATGTTTGAAGATGACTAAGTTGATGATCACCGAGCTTTAGAAAGTAAATGCAAGACATTAAATCAGTTAATGTATTGTATTTTCATTCATGTCAACTTAAAATGGTATGATTTCTCATACACATATTGTCACAACACTTAAAGATCTGAAGAGACAAAGTTTTTTGTTGTCGGTAATCATATACACTGAGTGACAGTAAACCTTGACGAACAGTGAACCCAGAGCATATAAGTTCATAGTGTTAACTGATGGATAGTGTTAGCCGAGAAAGTGATACCCGAGCAAGTATTACCAAGCTAACTGTAGTTGTCACCAAATAGAACTAAAGTTTATGCTTGAGCTATCTGGAGTAGTCACCGAGGACAACTAAAGTATTGACCGACGAGAACTGGAGTTAGGAAACAACAAAATAACTTAGCTGGAAGAGCTATATTTAGAGTTAACTAATTTTTTACTTTATTTCTATCAATTAGTTAAAAGATAAAGATAAGAAGGAGATTTAAAGCATGTTTTATTCCAAAAAACAATGAGATATTTATGGAATAAAACTAAAGCAAGCATGGTGAGCTTTACCGATCAAGAAGTGATCAACAAAGAAAACAACAAGAAAGAAACAGTGAAATCATGTCTATATAAAGAGACAAGTAATTAATTATAAGGAGAGGAATGTTGAGTATAATTCTGGTGAAGATAGAAGTCTTCATGCAGATATGATCATATAGGCTAAAGGACAAAGCCAAGAATTCTACAGACACCGAGCAACAGAGAAGCAACAACATTCATCGAGCAGAAAGAAGTGGAGTAAAGGAATCGAAGAGAACATTGATCACAAGAGGTATTATGGAATTAATATAGATCTGAACATCTGCAAGATTTAGTTGTATTTATGAACAGATCATATATTGTTTCAGTTTAACCATTGATTCAGAAAATCTCTTAACCAAGTGAGATTTAACCATCCTTAATATATTGAGATACATCCCGAGGAGTATCAAAAGTTTTTCATGTTGATAGCATAGTGAATGCTAGGTCAAGTGATAAATAGTTAGTTTTAAATCCTCTAACAAGGTTTCACTTAACTATGTTTTTGTAACCTTTAACAAGGTTGGCTCTTCACGGAGCTCACTTCAAAAGAGTGAAAGTGTTGGGTTACCGATCCCAACTGGTTTTTCCCTTAACAGGGTTTCCACATTAAATATCCATGTGTCAAATGTGTATATGGTTCATTGCTTTGATGTTTTCCTTTACACAGTACTAAAATAGGATTTATCGGTAAAGAATAAGTTTATTTACTGATATTCAATAAAGGCTAGAATAAGATAAAATGTTATTCGGTAAAGCTTAAGAAAAAGAATAAACAATATACTCTGAGTAGTAGATATTTGATAAGATTACTTAAAGACATACATCTTGTAGGACTGAAGATAACTAGAGGCATAATATTTTGGATATATGTTTTGGTTGAATTACTGGATTAATTTTTGAGGCCACTGATTCACCCCCCCTCTCAGTTATTCTAATAGAGGGTATTGGCGGTAGCATTGAAAACGGGAACTTGTTTGGTGAAAAATGTGATCCCATTTTACAAATTGTGAAAATGACTTGCAAAATGGTTAGAAACCCAAAATAAATATATTTACAAAATGGGCACCCATTTTTAAATATCAGGTGCCTATTTAGCTCCGGGCACCTGAACCTAAATAGGAACCTATTTTGTAAATGAGTGCCCATTTCATATTTACGGATTGGTCACCCAAAGCGTAATGGGCACCCATTTCCTAAAAAATGGGTACCCGTTTCTTGTGCCAAAAATTTTTGGCTGTGGACTTCCACAAAATTGGCACCCAACTTCATGCATCTCCCTATATCTAATTCCCTTATTATTCACAACTTTCACATCTAACCTAATCCATTTGTTTCTTCCTACACCTCTCATCATACTATTGCACCTTTGTACAACATTTCTTAACCCATTGGAACCTAACCTATCATTTCAAATGTTTGTTCCACTCATTATCCCCTTACACCTATTGTCCACCCTTCCACTATTGACATCAAAGTAAAAATGGTGTAGCTATAGAAAATTTAATACCTTATCTTCAAGTACCAAGAAGGATATTGAAACTAAAATAAATAATAACCCACTCTCTTATGAGATTCTTGCCTATCCTTTTTTGATGGGTTTTATGGCCAATCAGTTTGATATGTGTAATGATAAGGGCGACCTTGTAGCCCACTTGATATTCTTAAAGCTACTTATTTAGATTATGCATGATGATAATATCTTTTTTAATATTTATCGATAAATAAAAAATATTACACGCTTGATTGGCTGTATATTTTGCCTCATAATTCTATATGCTCGTAAATAAAATTGGCTAATGAATTTGTGCACAACTATAATTTTTTTGATATTAATCAGCAACAAAAACTAGGGTCATAACTGTACCATCCTAAAAAGTAAGCAAGCTATTAGGTGATCATTTTTAGCCCCATTTTAGCATCTATGGGTTCCCACATTGATTTAACGTCCTTATAGCTCTTCAAATCAATATTATTTATTCAAAACTAGAGGATGGCTCTAATTTACATGCATATTTTCCCATTTTTCATCCTATCACATAATTCATCTTGGTGGAATGCAAATTTTCAAATCAAATTTGCACATGAAAACGGTTCAAGAAAGTATCCTTTGTATTCATTATTGTGTTTATGCTTTCATTTTCTACGTATCCATTTATGCTTTTAATTATCTCTTATGTCTATTTGTATTTCATATATCATATTATTCATATGTTTTTTGGCCTGCATATTCATATTTAAATTCATAAATATAGTCGTTGGTTGTCTTTTCGCGGTCTTTTTATTTATTTTATACTTTTACGTAGATTCGTCTGAAGGTTAAACCTCAATGTAAATCGATGGTTGGCGTATTCCCTAGATGGAGAGATGAATTACCTTTACTCATTAAGGCATTACGCTTGGATTACACATGTTTGTTTAGATCTCACTTGACTGAGGTCAAAATTACTTAAACATCAAGCAAGTAAATATCTATCTGATGGTCGGTGTGTTTCTTAAACAAAAGATGCTCGAAATCTACCCATTAAGGAATTATGCCTTGACGACACATGTCCATGGTGGGCCAAGCTGAGAAAAGAAGGAATGAAGTAAAGACCAATCAATTTCAAATCAATCTAATAGACAGTGTAAATCCTTAAAACAAAAGTGATCAACATCTAACCATTAAGGCATTATGCCTAAACGACATGTGTCCTGGAACCACCAAGGCTAGAGGCAATATAACAGCAGGGATACAAGTGGCAACATTTTGATTGGTAAAGTAAGGTGATAAGAATTCACATCAGATTACCAGGAAGGATTAAAAGACAAAATACTAAAGGACTCATCATTTAGCACATGGGTCTAATCGACGGTGTTGTTTTAATCAAGATCAAAACATGATCGACTATTAGTAGAAGTTTGAAGATTAACCTTCAATTAAGTTTGATGAACATCGACGGCTGGCGTAATGCCTTAAAGAAAAGATACATGATATCTATCAATTAAGGAATCACACCTGATAGCCACGTGTCTTGGCCCTAGTAAAAATATGAGCGATGTAGGAGGAAGGTTCTACGGTAGATGTTAAACAGATCTGCGATCAACACTCGCTCACAATGAAAAGGTGCAAGTTTTTTATCTAGGCGTAATAGAGAGACACATTTCTCAGACCCACAAACTATAAAGCAACATGATCATCTATTAAATCATGGAAAGTATCAATGGTAGGTGTAATGCCTTAAAGCGGAGATGCATGACTTCTAATCTTCAAGGCATTATACAATCTCACCACGTGTCTTTGACGGTCAAAAAAACAAAGAATTTAGATGGCAATGTTGACAGAGACATTTTATATATTATTTATTTCATCTCTAATTGTATTTTAATTAACAAGGGTTTCATCTGCGTTATTAATATATTGTTGACATTGTTGTGTAGGGTTTTCAAAAGCTGGCGAAACATGAAACTATCTATTGATAGAGTAATGTGACTAGGATGAAATGTAAGATGATAACTACGTGCAAACATATTGGGAGGATTCTTATAAAGATGAAGGAATACCAGAAGATGGTTGACAATGTCGACATGCATGTTTTCAATAAAGATGATATTCGACATGCCAAAGATGATATCCAGTATCAGAAGCAGATATACTTGATGAAAAAATTTGGTCAAAGTACTGTGATAATGTATTATCACAATTTGATAATCTGAAGATGAATCAATATGAATTTATTAAGAAATTATAGTTAGAACCTAGCTGGTCGGAAAAATATTCTTAACAAGGATGATTAGTCAAACTTTCAAATGTACTTAATGTTTAGTTGTTGATCCTAGGATTAGGTATTAGTTATGAATAGATGTGTTGATCTGAATCTTGTTTCCATCCTTTGGACTTGATATAAATAAGGATACCACAATCAATACTAGAGAGGATTATCATTATAGTTACATATACATTATTTTGTTCTAGTTTTGATCACAACTACAACATGGAATCAAATGTACTATTTTCTCTAAATCAATAAAAGGTAAGTGTTTTTGTCTCACTTGTGGTAAAATTCTTTAATCCATTTCAGTTAGTCCTTTGCAATTATTGAAGTAATTTCAATTGCTATTTTAGATATGCTTGTGTAGAGATATTATATGTCTTATATCATTGTTTGATCATCAAGGAGTTTGTGAGAACTTAATATTTCTAGCTTCTTGTTCAATTGGTATCCCAACCATAGGAGTTAAATTCATTTGAACTAACAAAGATATAAATAGACTTAATCTTCTCTACTTCCAAAGCATTCAAATAGTTGATAGTATTGATACTGTCTTGCAAAGTTGTACATAGGATTGAATTTGGATTGACTCTATTTTCCCAAGTTGATATAGGTACTAATCGCATTTATTGTTGGATATAGTCATTTGGTTCATTGTTTTATGTTGTTGAGATATTCTAGCATTCATTTATTTAAACATTCTTATTAAGCATTCTTAAAAATCTCACAAAGCATTCAATTTTTCCAGTTCTATGTTGTATTTATTACTATTTTATTTCTTTTAAGTGTCTTGCCATACTTGAGAAAGGAGTTTGAAGTGTTTCTCATATTCTATAAAAATCCTTAAGACTTGAAGGATAAGTTTAAGGTATAGGCCTAACATCCATGGTTCTACACAGCCATAATTGCAGAAATTCCAACCTTGCCTTGGTTGTGACTTGTTAGTTGGTCAAATCAATTGGGTTTCCAATCATTGGATTGGCAAGTCCATAGGAAATCCAATCTGTTGATTTGAGTACCAACATATTGGCAACTCTACTGGGGAGTTGTCTATGAAAGATAACATTGAAGATTACCTAGAAGATATGGTGATGTAATTAAGACTCTACTGGGAGAAATAACTCAGAAGACAGTAAGTGTTTTCTTTCTAATAAGAAGGTGGTGACTCTATTGAATAAAGCATTTCAATCAGTGACTCTACTAAGGGAGAAAACTCAAAAGGAGATAGGAAGACAGCCTAGAAGGGATGATAAATTATCTCTTAATTAGTTATAGAAGATCTATTACATGAAGTTTAGAATTTTGTTAAAAAGATTTTTAATTCCCATTGATACCAGGCCTTTGGATCTTAGAAAGTTTCAATGTAGTTCTAATGAATTGTTTTCACAGCTTTCACAGAGGGTTCCTAAATTTTATGGAGATTATGATGAATTGGCTCTTGATCATTTGGATTCTTTTCATATATTCCTTAATAATTATGAGGTTGATACAGAAGATGATGCCATGAATTTTTTGCATGGTCATTAAAAGATAATGCACAAAAGGAATATGAATCACTACCCGCACAAAGTATCTCATTGTGGAGGAAGTTTGAGCAATGGTTTCTTGATATGTTTCATAATGCTAGTGGTGAAGGAGAGAACATGTGTTATGAACAGTATGAAGACCAAATTTGGAACATGGAAGAGGATCTTATTTTGTCTCCACTTGATGCATTTTTAGTTTGAAGAGATTTGAGGGGGAGTCTATAACACATTTTTTCATAAGAATGAAAAGCATTTATAAGGAGATACCATGAAACATTAGACGTCCACTCAAGGAATACATAAGAAAATTTCAAGAATTGGGAATCTTGCCAGATGACCCTCATTTGAAGTTCCTTATGCATGCATTAGAACATGATGATGAAGATAGAGAAAAGGAGGCTTATGATCAGATTGAACAAAATGGAAATCTCAGTGATGAAAAAGAAAACATGTATTATGAACAAAACATGTGCTATGAACGGGAAGAAGGTCTAAATTACATTATGGAAGAAAAACCTTACATGCCTCCTTCTAATGCATATGGAGAAGAAAATACATACAGGATAGCTATAGAAAGAAGCCAAGATCACACCATAGATTTAATGCCTTGTTCAGATTCGTCTTTCAAAAGATGTGCAGGAAATGATAACTCTAGCCATAACTACATACCTCAAATAATCAGACATATATGTCATGGTGCATTCATCAGAGAAGATGATGTGGAGGATGAACCAGTAATTGATTCATGTGTGTTTGACCTTTTGGGTAATAGGAAATGCAAAATAGATGTAGATAATGAAATGGAGGAAGAAAACCTTCTTAGTACTGAGGAAATTTTAGATCTATTAGATATTGAATATCATAAACATGTTCAGAGAAATGGTGAAATTTTTTTCTCAATCCACCACAGTAAACAAGTTAATGGATCTGTATATATTCAAGATGTACTAGATCAAGACGATAATAATTTCCAAAAATCATATGACTAAGATGAATTAGCACAACATACAACATACGAATAGAAATAGGTTTCAAATGAAAACTCTCATAAAGGTGCACCTGAATTTTCTATATTCCTGAATCCAGTGTTTAGAGAGGAAGTAGAGGAAGATAAATCTATGTTCTCTATGTTCTTAAATCCTTTATGTAAAGGATATTTTCTATAAAATCAAATCCATCAACATTATGATAAAGATAGAAGACCTAATGAGGACTTTGAAGTTGATAAAATTCAAAATATGTATTTAGAAGGTGAAATATCTTTCAATTCACCCTTTGAGTACGAGTTGTATCAGACTTGTGAAAATAAGATTAAATCAACCGAGCATAATGATGAGAATATGTTGAAGGAAAGTCCTGAAGACTATCTAGATAATGAATATATTGGCTTGGTTGATGAAGTACATGAAGACATTCAAAAAGATGATCCATCTGAAAAAAAGTATGTATTATGATCAGCATGCAAGAGAGGACACATATAAGAATGATCACAAAATTTTGTCAAATATATTATATAAGGAAACAATAGAAAAGGATCATGCAAAATATTATGATAAGTTTGTCAGAAATGATTTCTTTATATATTTAAATCCATTATCTAAGAAGTGTAAAGTATGTACAGATAGTATGGTTAATATACTAAGTTTTGAAGATAAACTTTATGATATTGAAAGTATGATATCATCAATAAAAGAACAGGCCAAAGAATTGTGTGATGTTTCAAATCTTGAAACTATGGATAATTTAGACAAAAATAGAAACATGAAAGATTTTACAGCTATTTATGAAGGAAGATATGATCTTGAGATAATTTTTTCTCAGATGTTCGAAAGAAGATCAGTTGAACAGAAGATGAAAGATGACAGAACAAATCATGGTGTCATGTTAAGAAGATTTAAAATATTACATAAACAAAATAAATTTTTTGACAGAGGGAAATAGCACTGTTCATTTTGGGGGGCTTGGGGCCACCCAATTTCATTTTTCATCATGTTTAATAAGGATACTCAGTCTGGTTCTCCAGAGATAGTTGGGATCTTTCTCTATCCAAGTATGAACGCACATCCCCAGAAAGAGCCACTGGTGGAACCCAAATTTGCAGATCAAATTTGCACATGAAAATAGTTTAGGGAAGTATCCTTTGTATTCATTATTGTGTTTATGCTTTCATTTTCTACGTGTTCATTTATGCTTTTAATTATCTCTTATGTCTATTTGTATTTCATATCTCATATTATTCTTATGTTTTTCGGCCTGCATATTCATATTTAAATTCATAAATATAGTCGTTGCTTGTCTTTTTGTGGTCTTTTTTATTTATTTTATACTTTTATGCAAATCCATCCAAAGGTTAAACCTCAGTGTAAATCGATGCTTGGCGTATTCCCTTGATTGAGAGATGAATGACCTTTACTCATTAAGGCATTATGCTTGGCTTACACGTGTTCATTTAGATCTCGCTTGACTGAGATCAAAGTTACTTAAACATAGACCAAGTAAATATCCATCTGACGATCGGGGTGTTTCCTTAAACAAAAGATGCTTGAAATCTACCCATTAAGGCATTACGCCTTGAAGACACATGTCCATGGCGAGCTAGGCTGAGCAAAGAAGGAATGAAGTAAAGACTAATCAAGTTCAAATTGATCTAACGGACAATGCAAAGCCTTATAGAAAAAGTGATCGACATCTCACCATTAAGGCATTATGCCTGAATGACATGTGTCCCAAACCCACCAATGCAAGAGGAAATATGACAGCAGGGATACAAGTGAGAGCATTTTGATTGGTCAAGTAAGGTGATAAGGATTCACGTTAGATTACAAGGTAGGATTAAAAAACAAACTACAAAATGAATCATCATTTAGCACATGGATCTAATTGACGGTGTTGTTTTAATCAAGATCAAAAGATGATTGACTATTAGCAGAAGTTTGAAGATTAACCTCCAATTAAGTTTGATGAACATCAAAGGTTGGCATAATGCCTTAAAGAAAATATGCATGAAATATATCCATTAAGACATCACGCCTGATCGCCACATGTCCTGGCCCCACTGAGAATCTGAGGGATGTAGGAGGAAGGATCTATGGTGGATGTTAAAATGATCTACGATCAGCACTCGCTCGCAATGAAAAGGTGCAAGGTTTTTATCTAGGCATGAGGGTGCAACAAAGTGACACGTATCCTAGACCCACAAACTCTAAAGCAACATGATCATCTATTAAATCATGGAAAGTATCAATAGAAGGCATAATGCCTTAAAGAAAAGATGCACAACTTCTAATCTTCAAGGCATTACATGGTCTCGCCACGTTTCTTTGACGGTTGACAGAACAGAGAATTCAAATGGCAATGTCGACAGGGACATTTAGTATATTATTTATTTCATCTTTTAATTATATTTTAATTAACAAGGATTTTATATGTTTTATTAATATATTGTCGATGTTGTTGTGTAGGGTTTTCAAAAGGTGACAAAATATGAAACTATCTGATGATAGAGTAATGTGACTAGGATGAAATGTAAGATGATTACTACGTGCAAACATATTGGGAGGATTCTTATAAAGATGAAGGAATATCAAAAGATGGTCAACAATGTCAACATGCCTATTTTCAATAAAGATGATTGGTGTAGGAGAACCCTAGTTAACCTAAGTGTTCATTTGGAACCTATGGTTCCCCCAAGGTCCTAGAGACCTTTAGATCATGTTAGTATCTTAGGTTTCACATTGGACTTCTTTTGTAAGACCTAGTTCCAAGATTGGCATTTTATAATCCCTTGGTCAACTATTTTTCAATGATTGTCCAAAACCTAAATTATAGGTTATTTTCATGTTTTGCATGTTTTGATCCATTAGGGATCACAAAATCAAGGTTTGGACCAATTTTGGTCACCTGATATGCAAATTTGCTCAAAAAGTTGTCAAGCAACTTTTGAGCAACATTAACAACTTTTTTCAAAACATGCAAAACTCATTCCCAAATGGATAGTTGGTTTAAAAATGTGATTTAACCATTGGTAATTCCTACATAAGCCCTTATATGCTGGTGGTAGGATGATGATGTAATTTTGGCATTGAAATCAATAAAAATTAACCATTTCTCTGCAAATCCATGAAACAGTTAGTTATTACAGATAGGTACAAAAGAAATTGAATGAAAGTATGACATACCAAGTTAGCCCTATGAATTATCTTCCTATTTCATTGTGTCTCATGTATTGACTATCTATACATTGAAGGTTATTGAATTTTCATTCTTGTTGCCTGGTTTGTAGGCCCTAAATCAGGGTTTCAATAAGAATTGTTTGTATTTCTTGTTTCCATCATGGGAATTTAATGAACCTTGGTGGAAATCATGTTTTGACTATGTTATTTAATAATATGCAGGTTGGGTTTGTCAGAGTGTAGGGAGATGGGCTTTCCATGATTCCCTAGGTGTATATGACCATGTATGCACCAATCAGTGAATTAGGACAGTCCACATAAATTTTGTTTCGGGGTTCATCAAGACCTCAAAATCAGTACAAAAGACCCTTATACATTCCCTCACATGATCCAAGTGTTTATTTTGGCATTCGATGCAAGGAAATAGCACCTATAGTGTAAGTGAAAACCTAATTAAGCCTATTTGAAATAGCACTTTTGTGTCAAACTATCTTCCTTTCATTTCCATGTTTTGGTGCTTAAGTATAACACCTTACGCCATAAAGGGTATCTGAATCCCTAATTTTTTCAAGGGGTTATGTGGAAGTATTTTGTGTAAAAGAAAAAATCCTTCGAGAAAAGGCTACAAGCAAATAGGAGGGTTTCCAAAGAAACTATGTTCAAAAGGTTGCATATGTTGAATAGGATCATGGAATCCTTGTCTTAGGGACCTAAATAGGCCACATCCATGAGTGTAGGTCACCCCTGGTCCTTGGAGTCATTTTATGAGGTATTGTTGATAATTTGGGGTAAGTGCTTAAGAGCCAATCATTTGTAATTGGTGTTCTAGACTTGGTGTAAAGTAGTGGGTAGGTTTCCCTATGGGTAGTAGGTTGTGATAATGTAGATCCAAGTCCTTTATGCACTTTTGATAAGTGTAGAGCACTTTTGCCTCTTGGAGTTGGGGTATTGAAGGATACATTATCCTTTTGAGCCCTTTTGAGGCTTCTGGTTGTCCACTCTGCATCAAGTGGTATCAGAGATACGTCTACTCCTAAGGATGAAGAGATCCCTTCAAGGGTTACCAACATAGAACTTGCAAGGGTGGTGAGAGAACAGAGAGCAGCGAATGTAGTCTTGACTAGGAGGCTTCAAGAATTGGAGAACAAGGTAGAGAGGGGAAAAGAAGAAACATCTGGTGGTGAAGAAGAGAGTGAAGAGGAAGATGACACCCCTGATTAGGATGTGAACATTCTTGTAGACTAGAGACCCCTCCTAGATGCCTTGAAATCTATGGGGAGAAGAACCATGGAACAGAAGTTGGATTTACCAACTTTCAATGGAAATATGAATGCAGATTTAGCCTTGGGCTGGATTGAGGCCTTGACAAGATTATTTGAATGTGAAGACATCCCTAAGAAGCAAAGAGTAATGATGGTAAGATCCAAGTTGAAGGGAGCAGCCCTAACTTGGTGGAACTTCATCCAAACAAAGATAATGAAGAATGGGAGAAGTATGATTACTTCATGGAACAAGATGATAGCATTGATCAAAGAGACATATGTGCTTGAAGTTTGTGGGGTGCAAATCCATAGAAGGAAGCAAAACTTAAACAAAAAATACATGGATGTAGGCTCATACACTGAGGAGTTCCTAAAACTATGCATGAAGACTAATGCAGTAGAGGAGGGAGAAGAAAAGCTAGCAAGATACATGAATGGTCTTAAGGTATCCATTCAAGAAGACTTTAGCCTACACTTCCCTACATCAGTAAGCAAATGTTATCAAATGGCACTCAAGGTAGAGGAGAAGTGGAAAAGAAAACAAGATTTTGGCAAGGGAAAGAACATTGATGGTGGAAATAATTTTAGAGGAAGAGGTACCTCTTGGAATAGAGGACAATACAGTGGCAGCAGCAGCAAGACCTCAGACCAAATCCAAGGAGACAGGGAACAAGGTGATTCAAAATTTAGAGGAAACTATAGAGGAAGAAGACCCTTCAATAGAGGGAGAACAAATACAAGAAGAGGTAATGGACATTTAAGGTATTACTACTGCAATCAACTAGGACACCATGGAGGGAGATGTCTTGAGAAAAGAAATAACAACAATCAGGGGGAAAGAATAACATAACTTATTCAAGAAGACAAACAAGAAGATAATGCCAATCCAAGGGATCTAGAACTAGAGGACATAGCATGTTTGATGATGAGAAAAGTCTTCCTACAAGTACCACAAAGCCAAGAACCACCTCAAAGGAAGAACCTCTTCAAGACAAAGATCAAATGCCATGGAAAGGTATGTAATCTACTGATAGATTCTGGTTCAACTGAAAATTTAGTATCTCTTGAAATGGTTCAATAAATTAATCTTCCTAAGAAGCCACACCCCTTTCCCTACCATGTCTCTTGGCTAACCAAAGTTCAAAAAACTTTAGTAACTAAACAAGCATGGGTAGAATTCTCTATTCCAAACTTCAAAGATAAAGTACTTTGTGATGTTGTGGAAATGGATGCTTCCCACATCCTTCTAGGCAGGCCTTGGCAATATGATATGGATGCCACACATCATTTTAGGAAGAACACCTACTCCATCACTAAGAATGGGGAAAATTTTACCATGAAGCCCCTACCTAATCCTAAAATAGAGAAAGAACCTACTGTCATCACCTTGGGTGAAAAGGAAATGTTGCAAGTGTTGAAGGAACCTGAGATTGAATCCTTTTTCCTAATCTCTAAGCCCAAGGATAGCATAAGATCTGATGATGGGGATCCAATACCAAAGGAAATAAAAGAATTGTTAAACAAATATAGTGATGTCACTGCTAGTGACCTGTCCACAAGCCTCCCTCCCTTAAGAGATATCAGTCATCAAATAGGCCTTATACCTTGTTCTTCCCTACCTAATAAGGCCCCATATAAGATGACACCTACCTAACCTACCCAACATGCAGAGATTACCAAACAAGTAAATGAACTGTTAGAGAAAGGCTTAATTTAGAAAATTATTAGCCCATGTGCAGTCCCATCTGTTCTTGCCCCTAAAAAGGATGGTAAATGGAGATTATGTGTAGATAGCAGAGCCATCAACAAGATCACCATAAGATATAGGTTACCTATCCCAAGAATGGAGGATTTTCTTGATCATTTGGGAAATGCATGCTACTTCACAAAGATTGATTTAAAATCAGGATACCACAAAATAAGGATAAAGCCAGGAGATGAATGGAAAACATCTTTTAAAACAACTAAAGGCCTTTTTGAGTAGTTGGTGATGCCAGTTGGGCTGAGCAATGCCCCAAGCACATTCATGAGACTCATGAATGAAATCTTTATTGACTTTATGGGAAAATTTGTAGTCATATATCTTGATGACATGTTAATATTCAGTCATAGCAGGGAAGAACATCTTGATCACATTGAACAGGTTTTAAGGATACTTCATCAACACAAGTTAGTGATTGACTTGGAAAAGTGCATGTTCATGAAGAAGGAACTTGTGTTCCTAGGGTTTTTCATCTCACAAGGCACTCTCAAAATGGACCCAGAGAAGGTTCAATTGTCAACTGGCCTCCACCAAAGAACCAAGGTGATGTTAGAAATTTTCATGGTCTTGCCACTTTCTATAGGAAATTCATAAAAAAATTCAGTCATGTTTGTGCACCTATGTTGGACAATATTAAAGGTGGTAAGAAGGTTAAGATTATATGGACTAAAGAGGCTAATGATGCTTTCCAATACCTCAATAATAGGGTATCTCAATATCCAATCTTAACCCTTCTTGATTTCAACAAAGTGTTTTTTGTGGAGATAGATGCAAGCAATTTGGAAATAGGTGTTGTCCTAAGCCAAGAAGGTAAGGTTGTGGCATTCTTTTCTGAAAAAATAAATGATGAAAAGAAGAAATACTATACTTATGATTTATAGTTATATGCCATGGTTCAAGAACTTAAAAAATTGAGATATTATTTGCTCCCAAAAGATTTTATAGTTTTTACTAATAACCATGCATTGAGTTTCTTCAATACTCAGGACAAGCTAGGGGTTAGACATATAAAATGGATGGAACAATTGTAGGCATACATATTTAACATAAAGCACAAAAAGGGACTAGAAAACAAGGTGGTTGATGCACTAAGCAGAAGGGTTGGATTAATTAAAGAATTTCAACTTTAGAGTGTGGGCATTGACTCACTCCAACACTTATATGCAGGAGATCCAAATTTTGGAGAAGCCTTTGAAGTGTGCAAAAATATGACAAGCAGGTATCATACTAATTTTTCTAACTTTTTGATATAGAATAATCTTTTATTTAAGGGGGCTCAGTTATGCATCCCTAAGTGTTCCATGAGAACAAACATAATTAGAGAAAAACATTGTGGTGGCATGGGAGGTCACTTTGGAATAGATAAGACCACAGACTTGGTAAAGAGAAGTTATTTTTGGCCAAAATTGGCTAAGAATATTAGGAAATTTGTTGAATCATGTTCAATTTGTCAGAAATCTAAAGGACTATCCACTAATCAAGGTTTGTATCAACTTCTACCTATACCCACTATATAGGAGTCCATCTCCATGGATTTTGTAATGGGTTTACCAAGCACAAGATGGGGTTATGATAGCATTTCTGTCATAGTGGAAAGATTTAGTAAAATGGTGCATTCCTTGTAAGAGCACAAATTATGCTTCACACATAGCACACCTATTCTTCAAATAAGTGGTTAGAATCCATGGCCTACCCCAAACAATAGTTTATGATAGAGATGTTAAGTTTCAAGGTCACTTTTGGAGGACCCTTTTCAAGAAGTTGGGCACCGATTCAGCCTACAGCTTAGCATACCATCCACAAACAGATGGTCAAATGTAGGTAGTAAATAGGTCTCTTGGAAATCTCTTAAGGTGCCTTACAAAAAAATACACCCAAAGTTGGGATATGATACTTCCCCAAGAAGAATTTTCCTTTAATGACTCCTTGAATAGGTCTACAAGAAAGACACCTTTCCAAACTATCTATGGCTTACAGCCTAAGGGTCCTCTAGACTTGGTGGAGTTACCTTCAAATTTCAGAGTGAGTGCACAAGGGGAAGATCTAGCAAAGCTCATCACCAAAGTACAGACAGAAGTGAAATACACCTTGCAGTAGTCCACCATGATATACAAAGCACATGTAGATAAGAAGAGAAGAGACATTCATTTCTAGATTGTAGATAAGGTATGGGCATACCTTAGGAAAGAGAGACTACCTAAGGGCAAGTATTCAAAGCTACATGTGAAGAAAGTTGGGCCATGCACTATTCTCAACAAGATGGGTCAAAATGCCTATGAAATATCCCTTCCTCCTACCTTATTGATCTCTCCTATATTTAATCTTTCTGATCTCACCCCTTATAAATGTGTTTTAGATATGACCAATGTGTAGGATCCACAAAGTGAAAAGGATGGAGGAGACAATGTCACAAATCTTCCACAAAGCAAACCAGTGGAGTTGGAAATAATTCTTGAGTCCAAGGTGCTCAATAAAACTAGAAAAAAGAAGTATATGCAATACCTCATCAAGTGGAAAGGACTCCCTAACATAGATGCTACCTGGATGACAGAGGACCAAATCAAGCAACATGGCATCACTCTTGACCAATTAACCTCAAGTGGGAACTTGAGTTAAAAATATCATGGGGAGTATGGTGTAGGATAACCCTAGTTAACCTAAGTGTTCATTTGGAACCTATGGTTTCCCCCAAGGTCCTAGAGACCTTAAGATCATGTTAGTATCTTAGGTTTCGCATTGGACTTCTTTTGTAAGACCTGGTTCCAAGATTGGCATTTTATAAGCCCTTGCCCAAATATTGGTAAATGATTGTCCAAAACCTAAATTATAGGCTATTTCCATGTTTTGATCCATTAGGGATCACAAAATCAAGGTTTGGACCAAGTTTGGTCACCTGATATGCAAAATTGCTCAAAAAGTTATCAAGCAACTTTTGAGCAACATTGACAACTTTTGTCAAAACTTGCAAAACTCATTCCCAAATAGCTAGTTGGTTTAAAAATGTGATGTAACCATTGGTAATGCCTACATAAGCCCTAATATGTGAGTGGTAGGATGATGATGTAATTTTGGCATTGAAATCAATAAAAATCAACCATTTCTCTACAAATATGTGAAACAGTTAGTTAGTACGGATGGGTACATAATAAATTGAATGAAAGTCTAACATACCAAGCTATCCATATGAATTATATTCCTATTTCATTTGGTCTCATGTATTTACTATCTATACATTGCAATTTATTGAATTTTCATTCTCGATGCCTGGTTTGTAGGCCCTAAATCAGGGTTTCAATAAGAATTGTGTGTATTTCTTGTTTCCACCATGGGAATTTAATGACCCTTGGTGGAAATAATTATTTGAATATGTTCTTTAATAACATGTAGGTTGGGTTTTTCAAAGTTCAGGGAGATGGGCTTGCCATGATGCCCTAGGTGTATATGACCATGTATGCACCAATC
This sequence comes from Thuja plicata, assembly GCA_018584345.1. Taxonomy (NCBI): domain Eukaryota; kingdom Viridiplantae; phylum Streptophyta; class Pinopsida; order Cupressales; family Cupressaceae; genus Thuja; species Thuja plicata. The sequence continues at coordinate 910,889 of MU225641.1, forward strand.
AATGAATTAGGATAGTCCACATAACTTTTGTTTAGGATTCATCAAGACCTCAAAATCGATGCAGAAGACCCTTATACATACCCTCACATGATCCAAGTGTTTTTTTTGGCATAGGATACAAGGAAATACCACTTGTAGTGTAAGTGTAGACCTAATTAGGCCTATTTGAAATAGCACTTTTGTGTTTCAAACTGTCTTCCTTTCATTTTCATGTTTTGGTGCTTAAGCCTAACACCTTAGGCCATAAAGGGTATCTGAATCCCTAATTTTTTAAAGGGGTTATGTGGAAGTATTTTATGTAAAAGCAAAAATCCTTCGAGAAAAGGCTACAAGTAAATAGGAGGGTTTCCAAAGCAACTATGTTCAAAAGGCTGCATATGTTGAATAGGATCATGGAATCCTTGTCTTAGGGACCTAAATAGGCCACATCCATGATTTTAGGTCACCCCTGTGTAAGGAAACTCAGGTGCGAAAACAGCTTCCTACACTAATCTCTATAGGAAAGTATTGTGCAAATTCTTTTAAATCCTTACAATTTCAGATTCGTTAACTACTTTAACAGAGATATTGCAGCCACTTACCATGCATACAGAAAATAGAGAATGACACAATGATTTACCCTGGGGAAAACTTTTTGGTAAAAAAACCCCAGCACTCCAAAACCTGCACAATGTATTATCTTCAACACAATGGTTACAACACACTTGCAATGCAAGTTCTTTTCAGGAGACAATCGACACACACAGACAAATCCAGTAGCACCAGATTATACCAACAATACACTTTTTTTGTATCCTTTCCTGTAACCCTAAAAAATGCTTATATCATTGCACTTTCCTTTTTAGGGCAACTTCCAAGGATAGCCATATTAGGGTTTTACCATTCTCTGAACCCCACGATTGTGGAAGTGTAAAGAACTCAACTTTATCAGTTGCCACATGTCTTACATGTCTTCACCTATCATTGAAATCTCCTAGAAATAGCTCTTATGTGTCATAGGAAGCCGTCATAGCCATTTCAGTCATGATCTCCTTACACACAATTCAAGATGCCGACACATCAAGTGGAGTGACACATCAACATGCCAACTAGACATGTACACTCACACTTAATTACATTATTTGCAAGAAATACATTTTACAAAACAAATAATAAGAATAGGCATTATCCAAGGTTGAAAAACCTTATTCCTAACACCCTGGTCCTTGGAGTCATTTTATGGGGTATTGTTGATAATTTGGAGTAAGTGCTTAAGAACCAATTATTTGCAATTGTTGTTCTATACTTGGTGGAACCTAGTGAGTAGGTTTCCCTATGGGTAGTAGGTTTTGATAACCTAGATCCTATTCCTTTCTACACTTTTGATAAGTGTAGAGAACTTTTGCCTCTTGTAGTTGGGGTATTGAAGGATACATTGTCCTTTTGAGCCCTTTTGAGCCTTCTAGCTGTCCACTCTGCATCAATGATATTCGACATGCCAGAGATGATATCCATTCTCAGAAGTAGAGATACTTAATGAATACAATTGGTTGAAGTACTGTGATAATGCATTATCACTATTTGATAATCTGAAGATGAATCAATAAAAATTTATTAAGAAATTATAGTTGGAACCTAGTTGGTGGGCAAAATATTTTTAACAAGGATGATTATTCAATCCTTCAAATGTACTTAATGTTCAGTTATTGATCCTAGGATTAGGTATTAGTTATGAATAGGTGTGTTGATCTGAAGCTTGTTTTCATCTTTTGGACTTGATATAAATAAGGATACCAAGATAAATACCAGAGAGAATTATCATTATAGTTACATATACATTATTTTGTTCTAGGTTTGATCAAAACTGCAACATGGACTCAAATGTACTATTTTCTCAAAATCAATAAAAGATAAGTGTTTCTATCTCACTTGTGGTAAAATTCTTCAATCCATTTCAGTTATTCCTTTGCAATTACTGAAGGAATTTCAATTTCTATTTTACATATACTTGTGTAGAGATATTATATGTCTTATATCATTGTTTGATCATCAAGGAGTTTATGAGAACTTAATGTTTTTAGCTTCTGGTTCAACTGGTCTCCCAACCATAGGAGTTAAATTCATTTGAACTAACAAAGATATAAATAGACTTCATCTTCTCTGCATTCAAAGCATTCAAATAGTTGATAGTATTGATATTGTCTTGCAAAGTTGTACGTAGGATTGAATTTGGATTGACTCTATTCGCCCAAGTTGGTATAGGAACAAATCTCATTTATTATCTGATATATTCATTTGGTTCATTGTTTTATGTTTTTGAGATTTTATAGCATTCATTTATTTATAGATTATTATAAAGCGTTCCTACAAATCTCACAAAGCATTCAGTTTTTCCAGTTTTATGTTGTATTGATTACTATTTGATTTCTTTAAAGTTCCTTGACATACTTGAGAAAGGAGTTTGAAGTGTTTCTCATCTGCTATAATGCATGCCTCCTTGTAATGCATATATATGGAGAATAAAATACATAAAGGTGTGCCAGATTTTTCTATATTCCTGAATCTAGTGTTTGGAGAGGAAGTAGAGGAAGATAAATATATGCTCTCTATGTTCTTAAATCCTTTATGTAAAGGAGATTCTCTATACAATCAAATCCATAAACATTATGATAAATATAGCATACCTAATGAGGACTTTGAAGTTGATAAAATTCAAAATATGTATTTAGAAGGTGAAATATCTTTCAATTCACCCTTTGAGCAAGAGTTGTATCAAACTTGTGAAAATAAGATTAAATCAGCCGAGTATGATGATGAGAATATGTTGAAGGAAAGTTCTGAAGACTATCCAGATAATGAAGATATTGGCTTGGTTGATGAAGTACATGAAGACATTCAAAAGATTATCCATCTGATTAAAGTATGTATTATGATCAGCATGCAGGAGAGGACACATATAAGAATGATCACACAATTCTGTCAAATCTATTATATAAGGAAACAATAGAAAAGGATCATGCAAAATATTGTGATAAGTTTGTCAGGAATGACTTCTTTATATATTTAAATCCATTATCTAAGAAGGGTAAAGTATGTACATATAGTATGGTTAATATACTAAGTTTTGAAGATAAATGTTATGATATTGAAATTATGATATCATCAATAAAAGAACAGGCCAAAGAATTGTGTGATGCTTCAAATCTTGAAACTATGGAGAATTTAGATAGAAATAGAAACATGAAAGATTTTTCAGCTAGGTATGAAGGAAGATATGATCTTGAGATAATTTTTTCTTAGATGTTCGAAAGATGATCAGTTGATCGGAAGACAAAAGATGACAGAACAAATCATGGTGTGGTGTTAAGAAGATTTAAAATATTACATCAACAAAATAAAAATTTTGACAGAGGGAAATAGCAGTGTTCATTTTGGGGGGCCTGGGGCCACCCAATTTCATTTTGCATCAGGTTTAATAAGGATAATCAGACTACTTCTCCAGAGATAGTTGGGATCTTTTTGTGTCCAAGTATCAACACAAAATCCCCAGAAAGAGGCACTGGTGGAACCCAAATTTGCAAATCAAATTTGCACATGAAAACAATTTAGGGAAGTATCCTTTGTATTCATTATTGTGTTTATGCTTTCATTTTCTACATGTTAATTTATGCTTTTAAATATCTCTTATGACTATTTTTATTTCATATATCATATTATTCTTATGTTTTTTTTGCCTGCATATTCATATTTAAATTCATAAATATAGTCGTTGGTTGTCTTTTTGCGGTCTTTTTATTTATTTTATACTTTTACACAAATCCATCTCAAGGTTAAACCTCATTGTAAATCAACGGTTAGCATATTCGCTTGATCGAGATATGAATGACTTTTACTCATTAAGGCATTGTGCTTGGCTTACACGTGTCCATTTAGATCTTGCTTGACTGAGGTCAAAGTTACTTAAACATCGAGCAAGTAAATATCCATCCAATGGTCGACATGTTTCCATAAACAAAAGATGCTTGAAATCTACCCATTAAGGCATTACCCCTTGAAGACACATGTCCATGGTGGGCTAGGCTGAGAAAAGAAGGAATGAAGTAAAGACTGATCAAGCACAAATTTATCTAACAGACATCGTAAAGCCTTAAAGCAAAAGTGATCAACATCGAACCATTCAGGTATGATGCCTGAACAACATGTGTCCCAGACCCACCAAGGCCAGAAGTGATATGATAGCAAGGATACAAGTGGCAGCATTTTTATTGGTCGAGTAAGGTGATAAGGATTCATGTCAGATTTCAAGGTAGGATTAAAAGACAAACTACTAAAGGACTCATCATTTAGCACATGGGTCTAATCGATGGTGTTGTTTTAATCAAGATCAAAAGATGATCGGTTGTTAGCATAAGTTTGAAGATTAACCTCCAGTTAAGTTTGATGAACATTGACGGTTGGCATAATGCCTTAAAGAATAGATGCACAATAATCTGAAGATGAATCTATATGAATTTATTAATAAACTATAGTTGGAACCTAGTTCGCCGGAAAAATATTCTTAACAAGGATGATTAGTCAATCTTTCAAATGTACTTAATGTTCAGTTGTTGATCCTAGGATTAGGTATTAGTTATGAAAAAATGTATTGATCTGAAGCATGTTTGCATCCTTTGGACTTGATATAAATAAGGATACCAAGATCAATACAAGAGAGGATTATCATTATAGTTACATATACATTATTTTGTTCTAGTTTTTATCACAACTGCAACATGGACTCAAATGTACTATTCTCTCAAAATCAATAAAAGATAAGTGTTTCTGTCTCACTTGTGGTAAAAGTCTTCAATCCATTTCAGTTATTCCTTTGCAATTATTGAAGGAATTTCAATTGCTATTTTAGATATGCTTGTGTAGAGATATTATATGTCTTATATCAATGTTTGATCATCAAGGAGTTTTTGAGAACTTAATGTTTCCAGCTTATTTTTCAATTGGTCTCCCAACCATAGGAGTTAAATTCATTTGAACTAACAAAGATATAAATAGACTTAATCTTCTCTGCATTGAAAGCATTCAATTACTTGATAGTATTGATAATGTCTTGCAAAGTTGTACATAGGATTGAATTTGGATTGACTCTATTTGCCCAAGTTTATATAGGCACTAATCTCATTTATTGTTGGATATATTCATTTGGTTCATTTTTTTATGTTGTTGAGATATTCTAGTATTCATTTATTTATACATTCTTATAAAGCATTCTTACAAATCTCTCAAAGCATTCAGTTTTTGCAGTTTTATGTTGTATTGATTACTATTTGATTTCTTTTAAGTGCCTTTCCATACTTGAGAAAGGAGTTTGAAGTGTTTCTCATCTTCTATAAAAATCCTTAAGACTTGAAGGATAATTTTAAGGTATAGGCCTACCAGCCTTGGTTCTGCAAAGCCAGACCTGCAGAAGTTCCAACCTTTCCTTGGTTGTAACTTGTTAGTTATCCAAATCAATTGGGTTTCCAATCATTGCATTAGAAATTCCATAGGAAATCCAATCTATTGATTTGAGAACCAACACATCTTCCATCTAAGTCTTGTTGAGCATTGTTTTGACACAAGCCAACTTGCTAGGATCTCAAGATTTGATTTCCTCTCTTGAAAGAATAACAGAGTTATTCCCAAGGTTCTCTGGGGTCAGGTCACAACCTCCTTGGTTACTCACTTGAAGATAAATGTGATTGTTCACAAGGGGGCCTTTGCTAGTACATTCAAGACAACAAACTATAAAATACTATTAGTTTCTTTTTTGGTATTTTCCATTTTAGCAAGTATGGGTATGGTAAATAACATGCAACTTTTGTATTTTTTAAGATAGCAATTTTCAGAATTTCAAGATTGAATTTAAAGAGATGAGGGTAACAAGAAATGCAACAAATTGTAAAGAAAAGTGAAATCCTGAAGACATAAACCACTATAAACCCTTCCTTGTGAATTGAATGCTAGAGAGATTTGTAACAACCCACGAAGCATAAATCAAACCATGTCACAATTCACTACTCCGCAGATGCAAGAATTTTGGAGAAAAGATATGTTTTACCCGTACGAGATATTCAAAATCTATCAAATTGCAAAGCCACCAAGACGTGCACACCCATGAGATGGATTAATCATTGAGACCAAAGATGACCTCCTCCACACATTCATCATAGCAAGGTAGATATACAACAGAAAACTCTAACTAGAAGTAGCATGAATTCGAAACACAACAACACAAAGGGCTCTTTAAAAATAATGAATAATGCAAGCATACATTCAATAAATTCACATAGATAGTAGTAATTCACACACCATGAATGAAGCACCCAAAAAAGATCTTTATTGTATTAAGAAGTTAGCCTTTTACATTTCTTTTTCATTACAATATATAGAGTTTTGATCTACAACTTTGATTTTCAGACTTAGGGCATCAGAGAGTCTAAACTACACAAAAAAAGCCAAAAATAGAACTTTGCTAAACAAAAACTACTGCTAACTGATACTATATAACTCGCATGGTTTCTTAAACCCATTTACAATCCATTTGCTCATGCAAAGAGGGAAAAATATGCCAAGAAGAGAAAGGGAGAGAAGGTAAGTTCCTTCTGTGAACTTGGAGTCTTCTTCTTGATTCTGGTGGTTTTTCTTGGATTCTTCATCTAAGGCTATTACTGGTGGTGGGAACTGATGGGAGACCCTTAGTCTCTCTAAAACAAACTCAAGTTGTCCATTCATCTGATCTGGAGTCCAACTGGTGTTGATAAAAGTGACCTCACTAGAAGCACCCAGTTTTCAGACCCCGACCTCTACCCTAAAACTTTAAGGCCTTTAAAATTTATTGAGTGTTTCCCACCATTCAAAATTTGGAAGAGTCCCAAAGCTTCAGACTTGTCGCAGGCCGAAAGGCCAAAAAAACTTGAAGAGGCTGAAAAGGCCAAAATTTTCAAAGGCTGAAATGTCAAAAAAATGTTTCTTATTTCGAGACCGAAAGGCAGAAATGTTGGAGGCTGAAAGGCCAAAAATTATGCCTTAGTAGAAATTTAGCTAAGTGTGAGAATTTTGCCCTATGCACCTGTCAACTGGACCTTAAAGCTTTATCCAGGAAAGACCTCTGGGTGAGTTGTTTGAAGCCTCTGTACTATCTCCTGAACTTCTTCAAAATTTATCTCCTTTCTTTTTACCTTTGTGACCCTTCATTCTTGTTCCTTTCTAAAGATAGTTAATTCAGAAGAGAAGAATGTGATCTCTTCTTCATGTTGGGACATCCTTTGTATTTCCTCTTTTAGGTAAAATAACTGATGCAGGGCCTCATTGGTGCTAACTCTTGCCAAAACATCTTTGAACTATTGAACCACCTCTTTCGACGGACGTAGAGCCTGTCTGTCTTTATCTTGATATACATCAAGGCCGGCCCCTATGAAGAACACATCTATATTTTCAATCCATTTTATTACTTCCTCTCGCTTGTCATCTATAAGGGCCTGGTTTTTCTCGTAAACCTTAACTATTTTGGGTATCTATTCAGTCCATGCCTTAAACTTGTCCAGTTCTTCACCTTCATAGACCTTCACTAGGATTTGGAAACGTTGCTCTTGGATTATCTCCAAATCCTTGAGGGATGCTTGCCACTTTATTATTTCTGAATCTATACCCCCATCATTCTCCACCAGGTCAATTAGTGAATTGGCCTCGACCAATATAGTCTGGTATGGCCTGAATACCAAAGGGACAGCCTTCTCACCGAATTGTTCGAAGTTATTTCTCTAATCAGCACTTGCCTGGATGAAAGAAGGAGTCAAACCTGCCAAAAACTTTGGTGTAGCCTTTTTATTTAGCATGGCTTTTAATGAAGCCTCTAAACAATTTGGGTCACTAGGACCCACCATCTTTTGAATGAATCCTTTTAAAGCTTCATTTTGGTCTGTTAAGGTTTTGATGGTCTTTTCATCTTTATTCATGAACCCCAAAGCATGCTTAAGCCCTAGAGCTCCTAGTGTCTTGCTCCCTTCTCTGGTAGGTTCACCCAAATCCACCTCTCTGAATGTATAATATTCCATTGTGCTAGGTGTTTTAGAAGTGCTCAGGGGTGGAACAACTATCTAGGATTTCCAATGACCCCTAGTATCCTAAGTCACATATGACATGGTTCTTGCCAGTACATCAATTTCTGCCTAATGGAAGGCTTGCTTTACAGAGGTCATATTTGTATCTTCTCCGTCTAGTTCATTGGTGTAACTTCTCTTCCTGGGTTGTATCTCCTTGATAAACCAAGTAAGTTTTCTAGATGCAGTTACAGGTTCATATGGTGCAACATGGAGAATCAAAGTTAAGCCTTGTACTTTCAGAGTTATTTCTTACTTTGATTCCTTCTCCTACCCCCTTTCTTGTTCACTCCCTCCTTCCTTCATTCTTTCCTCTTCTGTATCCATATCCATTTCCCCTTCTTCCTTCTCCCTCTCCACCTCACCTCATTCAGTTACCACATTTTCCCCTTCTTTGTCTGGGACCTCGTCGGTGGAAGGGTCAATTAATACTTTCGACCTAAGACCGGTCATGGCCTCCAACGTGGTCTGGAAAGGTGATGTACCTTTCATACTTACTGCTTCTTTGGAAACCTAGGTGGAGCATGTTGAAGGGATTGATGTTGATGGAGTAGATGTTGGTATGGCAAGAGTGGTAGATGGGAGAATGGTAGTAGTAGAGGAGGGCAGATTTAGCATAGGAGTATGTGTTGGGGTTGGAATTAATGGTGGTGGAGTAGGAATTGGAGGTGGTAGAGAAGATGGTGGAGTATGGATATTAGGTGGTGGAGTGGAAATAGGTACTTCCCCTGCTATATTATCTGTAGTAGTGACTCAGGCTATCCCACTATCCTGGACCTCGGGCTCTTAAGTGGAACTAGAGCTCACTTTTGTAGCAGGGACATCCACTAAAGGATTGGTGAATTGGACTGGTGGTTGAGTGAGGATCACCTAGGGCTGAATAAGTGATGGTGCTCTAGTGTCTACATCCTAGTCATGATCTGAATAGCCTTAAAGTCCTTCAAAATCAAAAATCATAAACTCATCAGATCCTAAGGCATCCAAAGGATTATCCTGCTCTTTGGGATCTTCTTTATGTTTCTTGGTAACTTCCTTTTCTCTCCTTTTTTGCAATCTCATCCTTCAAACTAGGGGCTCATCTTCTTCTGCTTCCTCAGACTCTTCTTGTACCATTTCTAACCATGGAGATTCAGAACTCTTCTTCCTCTTATATGTTTTCTTTCCCTTCTTAGTGGTGGGGGGAGATTCACCAGAGGTAGATGGGCCTTCACCTGATAGGGGTTGTGATGACCCTGCTGGTGGGTCAATCTAGCCTATCAGTCTGGATTGCTTGGGCATAGAATTTGAGCCATATTCAACTAGTCATTCATGACCATACATGGTTCTTGGCTTCTGAGGGGGAGCTTTCTTGTACTTAGGAACTGTGGACTTCTCCCCTCACTATTTTTCTACTTTCCTTGAGGGCTCCATCAATGTTTTTACCAGGATTGGACTCATTTTGTGTGGCTTCTTGATCCAAGTTATTGTGATCTTTATCACATGCCTCGTCTAGAATTCCATGTCATCATTTTCATCCTTGTCCACCTCTGTGTTCATGATTGGCCGGTCATATACCTAGTCTTTTGTGTAAATGTCCTCTAAGACCTCGTCTGAATCACATTCCCAAACCTTTGAGGAAATAGAAACCTTTAATACCTCTTTTGTGAGAGCAAGGTTCATTCTGCAATAGTTCCGCATCCTGATCTCATGATCATCTATGCAGTTTATCCAATGATCTACCAACTGTGGCTCATGTATTTAGACTTTTCCAATAATGTGGTTGTAAGTACCTATGGGGTCAAAATGGGCTCGCACTATTTTATAGAACTACAAGGGACAATCGTCCCATTCAAAAGCCAAGGATTTGAAAACTTTCATGTCTTGCAATGCGTATGGTCCCAAAGAGATAGGAAAGTCCCAACAGTACTTCTTTTTATGTTTTATATGTTCGTATGCATCTGCGAGCTATCTATCCATCTCCAGTATAATTATCCAATCGAATGGGTACCTGGGTAGCTTCTTTGGTTGCAAGGTTGACCCAGCTATCTGAATGTATTTGAAAGTCCTAAATTGGATAAAATAGGCCCCAATGGCCCTTACTTTAGCAACAGCCTCCTCTAACATCCTCTTAGCAATGTCACCTTCAATGGATTGGATGACTGTGAATATGAATGCATCGTTAACTATCCTATAGTCAGGAGAATCTTCTAGCATGTGTGCCCTTTTTATCAGATGTGGGTATACAATGTGGAGCCACGCATTCGGATCATTTAGACTCCCCTTCTTGGTAAGGCCTTGATAATCTACTCGAGCTGCTAGTAAGTAAACCACATAGGTGCTCATGTAGAACTTAGGATTATGTTTTACTGTTGTCAATTTCTCATCCAAATTTTCACTAATAATAGTGCCCCAGTCGAATCTTGTCTTTCATTCCCTAATCCTTTCTATCAACAGGATCATCTAGTGCTCAAGTTGAGTGGATTGAGGTTACCCATACACTCAGCTTATCAATGTTATGGCTGCTTGAATGTCATCTTTCATATAGCCTCTTCAGAGGTCTATCTTGTCCAACTTGTTCTTCAGAAGAGGCTGCTTGAGGTACTCATTGTTCACCATCTCATTTATTGCCTGCTCTCCATTTTTGAGCCACTTGGTCCCTTTCCCAATATGGAAGTCATAGAACTTGTCTATGCCCTTGTGAAGGTGGAAAACATCTTCAATGACATCCGGCCTTATATCCAATACCACCTAAGCCTCTGTGTTTACAACCACCATTTTATCTAAGTCATAGTGATGAGCCAGGGTGATGATCAGGTCTGAAGATGAGACAGCTACTGGGTGTGCGGATGCATTTACCAACCCACTTAGGACCAGTGTAGTGTAGTCATCAGATATGTTTGCTAGATGAGAACACTGAGTCAAGAACTCATTCCATTCTACGTTGTCTATGTTGGTATCCATTATCTCACTATGCTTGTTCCCCACCTTAGAAGTCAGGGTATTCCCTTTATATTAATACTTCATCGGAGAGGTTATCTTTGGTTCAGTCATTCTTGCAATAAAAACAAGTAATCAGTATCTTATTGAACAAAAAAGAAAACAATTTAAACTAGGAAAGCAAAAACAAGAGAGCTGCATAAACATCTAAGTGCAAATTTTTGAACTTTCAGCCTGAAAAAAAGAGTTATTTTTTAGAATAAGGTCCATCGGACCTTTCGGGATCTGAAAGTGCGCAGTGTTTGTTTGTGGATGCTGAACATCCAAAACTATCAAGGAACCCCGAAAGGGTGAACCTTATGATGCAAGGAGGCTTTTAGCCTTTTCGGACCTTTCAGTCTTTTGAACCTTTCAGAGGTCCAAAAGACCGACAAGTCTGAAATGACACTTAGGCCGAATAGGTTTTTTTTTTGGAGATCTATTTTCAACCTTTCAAAGGCTAAAAACCTACAGCAAGGGTGACGACCGATGAAAACAACAAAAAAAAGAAACCTAAAACCTAGGATTAAAGGAAACTAGAAAACCCTAGGCCCGACAAGGAGGGACATCCCTGTCGAAACACAAAGGCACAAAGGCCCAACGACACCAAGAAACAAGGTGCCCTAGGCTAGACAGGCACTAAGAGCATAAACAAACCCTAGACTAAGACCCGAAAGCACAAAACCAAGGTGGGAAAGAAGAACCTACCTCAAAAGAACTAGGAGTAGGACGACAACAAGATGGCTTGAGAACGCAAGCTATCAATGAGGAGGAGAAGACGAAACCGCAGGCATAAAGAAAAAAATACAAGTGACTTAAATTATGAAGGCCTCTCCTATTTATAACCCGCGGGCTGACGTTAGTCATTTTGGGGATTTCAGACTCTGAAAGACTGACAATTTTAGAGAGAGAGAGCCTTCAGCCTTTTGGGGTTTTTGGAGGCCAAAAACACTGAAAGGGCCAGGTTTTTGGTCTTTTGGCCATATCGGTATTTCAGAGTACCTAAGTCCTCTGAAAGGCCAAAATGGCTGAAAGGCCAAAAAAAAAGCTCTCTTCCCTTCTTTGACTTGGTTTAAGTAAATTTCTTCGAGGGCTGACTGGATTTCGCACAAGGGGTAAAGATGACTTAAAGAAAAAAGACAAAAAGGGGGGGTCCCCATGGTCAGAGGACCAAAAAAATAGGGTGTGTGTTGTGGACCCACAAAAAATAGCCCCAACAAAAGGAGGAATGACCAAGGCATTTCTTTATCAACAATACTCTTTCAAAAAGTAGCTTTGTAGTAGAACAGAACCAAGAGGTGGTGGAGTTGATAATTCTTTAATGACCTCCAATCTGAGGCTCTTTCGTTGGTTTCCCTATCTGTGTTCATGTGTGTTTATTTCTTGACCCTTGGTTGTGATAACCAAGACGCTTTCCAGCCATTCCAAACCTTTTCCAAATAGACTAGGGCTTCCTGGAAAGAGCTTTGATGCTAGTCAGGCGTTCATAGCCCCGACAAAGTTTTCCCCGAGTTCCAAGTATAACCTTTCTCTACTATTGGTCAAGCATCCATAGCCTTGGTAGAGGTTGTCACAATCACCCAAGTCCATTCTGCCTTCTAGGCTATAGCTTTCTTTCTTGAGAGCTCCGTCTTTTGGACAATCATTTCACCTCTTCTGCTTGCTTGGAGATGTATCAAGCCTTGGATTTTTAGTGTGTTCCATGCCTTTAGGTCCATAACCATTTTTTTTTTCATATATTTGAGCAACAATTAGGCGATGTTGCCTAGTTTTTTACACTTGTGACCTCTTTGGGGCACTTTTATTTTGAGTGTTTCTCTCTTTTTTTTTTCTTTTTTTTGGGACTCTCCTTTCTTCATTATTGCCTCCACATTAAGTTTAGACTTGGGTTCTAGGATCGGTGGGTACCTGAACCTATGCACTCAGGCTAGCTACAGCTAGAAAATGCCCTAGAAACTAACCCCCTTGGGTGTTGTATCTTAGTGTGTCCTATGATGAGGATAACCAAACTCTGAACTCCTTGTTTGTTAATGATAATTATCACTACTTTGTCTTTTGGGAAGGTTCTTTTACGTTGTATGTATCCTTGGAGAAATTTGACTAAGAAATACCTCTACTCCTTTTGTAGACCACCTTGGACTGGATCCAAAACAAACTGACCCAAAGAAACAAAATGAGCCCCTGATAAAATAAAAGAACAAACACAAATGGAAAGAAAGGTTGACGGCAAGGACGACAAAGAAAAAAAATGCAAAAGTGACTATAGTACAAGGGACGAAAGATGGTCCCACTCGGGGTCCAAAGTAATGTTTGAGGAATTTCCCATTGATGGGCAATGGGGTCAACTATCTATTCAATATGCTAATCCTAAAAGTGTTCTCCCCCAGGATCTCTAATATTTGGTAAGGGCCTATCCACAGTCTTTGGAACTTTGTGTGGCTACCTGGCATTTCTTTTGCCTTATCCCACATGAGGACAAGGTTAGAGATCTTGAAGGCCTTGATGGTAGCTCTCTTATCGAACCACCTTTTGAATATAGCCTAATTCTTTGATACATGTTCCAGGGCTAAATTTTGTTTCTCCTCTAGGTTCAGGAGATTCATGAGTCTGATTTGTACTCGATCTTCCTCCCCTACATATTGGTCCATGAGTCTCAGAATTTTGATCTTTAGGTTCATAGGAAAGACCAGTTGCAAGTCGTAGACTAGTTGATATGGAGACATCCCCAGGGTGTTCTTGATCTTTACGTGATCTATCCACAAAGCATATTTCAGCTGTGTGTGCCAGTCCCTAGGGTTGTCATCTAGGAGGTGTTTAATCACTATTGTCAAATTTTTGTTTGTAGAATCTGCTACGCCATTGCCTTGTGGATAGTAATTTGAAGAGAATTTGAGGATTACCTAGTTTTTGAAGGCCCATTGTGTGTGCGAGGTTGAGGAGAAAGAGGGAGCATTATCACATACCAGATAGAATGGCATCACAAACCTAGTTATGATGCACTCCTCCATAAATTTGGTCACGACCTCTGTAGTACAATTCTTTAGTGCCTACGCTTCTGTCCAGCATGTGCTATAGTCGGTGGCTATCAAGATAAACTTATGTCTTGTAGATGAAGGGGGTTAATCACTCCAATAAAATCTAAACCCCATTGGGCAAATGGGCGTACCTCATAGACTAGTTATAGGGGCATTGCTGGGTTTCTCTCTCGAGTTGTGCTAGTTTGGCAAATGTGGCAATATCTCACATGCTCGCTAGTATCTTTAAATATTGTAGGCCAAAAATATCTTGCTCTCAAGATTTGGTGAGTATTGGCCTCTGTCGCTCCATGTCCCATTCCATATTTGTTATGAAAGTCCACCAGGATTTGTTTTTCCTCCATTCTATCCAAGCATCTTAAGTACAAACCCTCGTAATTGTGTTTGTACAGTTGTTCACCTTTTGGAATGTAAGAGTTGATTTTGATCTTTAGAGCTCTTCTCTGGGAACCATTCATTCCCTCAGAGCAGCGATTATGTAACAGACAATACAATATGTCTTGGTACCACACATCAGTGATAACACCTTGATCGGTGTATGTCTAGCAGACCAAACCTTCTTCAAACTTAGAGATCAGCTTTGTTAGGCCTTGGCCTCTCACCAACTTCATCGGTTGGATCTCTAGGTCAAACTCTTAGAGGATTTCCATCCATTTTCCTCTCCGTTCTCCTAGCTCATTCTGCATTAGGAGGGACTTAACTGTTGTGTCTGGAACTATCCTGATAACTTTACTCCTTAAAATATAATGTCTGAATTTCTTCACCGCCTTGATGAGAGCAAATGCTTCTTATCCAGGTTTTGGTACCTGAGCTCAGCATCTTTTTAGGGGTAACTCATAAAGGCAATGGGCCTTTCATCCTCCCTATTCTTCTTTTGTCTAAGGATGCCCGCACATGAGTGCTCTGACACAAAAGAGTACACTTTGAAAGGGATGGTGTAGTCAAGACTAGCTAGGACTGGCACCGTGACAATGGCATTCTTAATCTCTTCAAAAGACTTCTTGGCTAGGAGGATCCATTCAATCTTGACATCTTTCTTGAGCATGTCATTCAATGGTTTTACGATTTTGCGAAGCCACTGATGAGTTTTTTGACGAAGTTGATCTTTTCGAAGAAAGATTTCAGTTCCTTGCAGCTATGAGGCGGTGTCAACTTTAGGGTTGCCTCCACCTTTTCAGGGTAAATGGATATCCCCTTTTTGGAGATTATATGTCCCAAGAGCTTCCCTTCAGTTACCCCAAACACACATTTCTTGGGATTGAGGGAGACCCCAAATTCTCTGCACCTTTGAAGGCATTTCCTGAGGTTATTTATGTGTTCAGCTCTTAGTTTTTAGTAGACTATGAGATCATCCATGTAAATGATAATGTACCTCCCAACTACTCCTTTGAAAGCTATGTCCATTTCTCTCTAAAAGGTGGCTCCAGCGTTAATCAGCCCAAAAGGCATCCATCGGTAGGCAAAAGTTCCCCATTTAGTGGTGAATGTCATTTGCAGCCTGTCCTCTTCCTATACCATCACCTGATTGTACCTCGAGTAGCCATCCAGGAATGACATCATTTGAGATCCATTAACCTTCTGCAGCACTTCATCTATAGATGGGAGTAGATAATTATCCTTTTGAGAGGACTTGTTGAGGTTCTGGAAGTCTACGCATAGCCTGATTTCTCCAGTCTTCTTCCTCACAGGTACTAGGTTTGCAACCCATGTAGAATGTCAAATCGGGAAGATGATCCTAGTGTCGATCAGATTTTGGAATTCCTTTTGGATTAAGGGCTCCATAGTGGGATTCACGGGTCTTTGTCATTGTCTAAAGGGCTTAGAATATGGCTTCAAAGGGATGTTGTGCACTATGACTGAGGTGTCAATATGTCTTTAATTCTTCATAACTCCATGCTATTACATCTTGATATTCAGTGAGAAGCTGGACCATTTTCTTCTTTTCTTCCTTGGTTCCCACCTTTTCGATGTGGACTTCTCTTGGTTCCTCTTTTGTGCCCAGGTTGTAGGTGTCACATTCTTTACCATTAGGTGTTATGTCAGGGTGTCTTCTTATAGCAGTCTTGTCACTGTCAAAAATCCTTTCTAGCTCTACCATTTCCTTGGGTATGGCATTGGTCTTTAGGTTTATGATGTCATGATTTTCAGGCTCTTTAGGTTCAGCTGTTTCCTCACCTTCCTTCTCCTCATCTATGATCTGCTTTTCAAACACGCTGGCGTACATGATAAGCTCTAAGATATGTTGATCATCCCGGAAGACTTGAAAGTTAGTGATATTATCTAGAATGGTCAGGGCTGAGACAAGCTCAACTGAGAATTTCTTTAGTTTAGATTTTTCCTTTAGATGTAGTGAACTGGCTGAGACAACCAATGCGTTAGCAATGACATTCTTTCTTCTCAAGATGGTTTTGATATTGAAAGCATCAAAGTCGTTGATCATATCCCATGCCCTATTTTGGTAGGCTAAGAGCCTCTTATCATTGCAAGTATACTGGCTACGGATCTGCTTGACAACCAATTATGAGTCTCCTTCCACCGTCAAGATTTTGATTCCCTTCTTGTGAGCTACGAGGATTCTATGAACCAGCTATTCATATTCTGCAACATTGTTAGTACAAATAAACTGTAATCTATAAGTAGCATAGAAAGACTTACCTCTTGGATTTATCAATTCGATTCCTGTACCTACTCCTTGTTTGCATTTGGAACCATCAAAGCATAGTTTCCATATCTAGGGAAGTTTAGTAGGGCTTGGTTTGGTTGTGCTTTTCTTAGAGAAACCCTTGGTCCTTGGTTTTCGGCCCCTCTCTCCATCACTGTCAGAAGAAGTTAATTCTCCAGCATACTTAGTATGCCTAGAATTGGGCAGTTTGTTATCTTCATCGGCTTTGCCTTCTAGCATTCTCCTGAAAGGGGGACACACTCCATCCAAGGTACTCCAGTCACTAAGAAAATCTAGGGCAGTGCTTCTATCTTCATAGTCTGATTCACTGTCTTGATTTTGAGGTGAACTGTTTGCAAGGACCGAGCTGTCCATATCGAGCGCGGCGTTGCTCTTGTCTTTTGTCCCAAGTACATCTTCTTTTATTGTTAGTGCTTCTGGTAGCTTATTCAGCTAGGAAATTTGAGCCAATATTTGTGATAGGGATTCTTGAGAACTGGGGCATGTAAACTCTGAATGACTAGCCTGATGTAATCAAAAATATCCAGGTAGTAACAAAATATTAGGATCTGTTTCTTGACCTAGATGCTACAGGCTGGCTGTCGTGCTGTTGATGAAACTTTTAAAAATGTCATCACCAATTTTTTTCTCAAGGATACCTTGGATGGGACTTTGGTCTAACTCTTCACCCTCTTGATTTTGGAACATAAATACATCATCCATCTGATAAGTGCCCAAATCAGTTTGGGTGAACAACACTTCATTTGGGGTATTGTATTCGGTGATCATCCTTTTCAGTTTAGGCTTGGTATCTATCTTGATCTGGTTGTTCAAACCTCTCCATGGTAGCTAGAGTTGGGTGAAATCTGTAGAGAGCCACCCTCTCAAGCACTTGGTTAATTCTTGACTCAGCAGCATCCCATAAGGGTGATACCACAGTAGTGGGTTACACTTTTTTTCCTAAACGGACATTGAACTCTACATTTTGAGAAAAAATTTCACATTCGGATGCATATTGTCATTAAACCGTTTGAAATCTGAAGATGAAGTAAACTAGAGTCTTTTAGGATTTTCTATCTAGATTCTAAATATTTTTTTTTTTGAATTTATTTTAATGGTTTTTTTTTTCTCCCACTAAAACTGCTATGTTGCTGAAAATGTCTTTTTCAAAAAGGTACAATGACTTTGTACAACATAACTTTTTTTCTAAGATAAATATCAATGTGATTCTTTTGAATTTGGATTTGTAACATCCATACAGAGGGCATACAATTGGTTTGATGACATTATCATGATTATTGCATATTTTATGAATGTTTGAAGTAGAGTCAACTGTAATTTTGACATACCTTGACTGCGTAACTGATAACTTGTTGTGTATTTATTAAAATTCAAAATTTTTTTTTTGATAGAAAGAAGACTCAAAACTAGAGGGCACTGTTATTTTTCAAATTTTTTTTTCTATTTTCTACTATTTTTCATTGGACGTCAAACTTGGAAGTTTATATTTGATAAAAAACCTACATCTGATGCACGTCAAAAAACATAGACCTAATTAATTCAAAATCTGTCAAATCTATATTCGTTAGAAAGCTCGTTCAGAATACTTGTGTGATGTAAAAGGAGGTGTCCCTATTCTTTCATTTGAGGCCCATGCTTGAGCCTCAAAGCCATGAAAACTGTAGATTTCTGTTAGCCTTTGCAGATAGCCTCAATTTTGGGGGTTTCGATAGAAAGTACTTTCGATAGAAGGTACTTTCGATCGAAACTAATTAGTTTCGATCGAAAGTAATTTCTATCGAAAGTAATTTCTTCATTTAACATGCATATGGGTCAAAATCCCACTAAAATCTTTACTAAATTAGTTTCGATCGAAACTAAATTAGTTTCGATCGAAACTAACTTAGTTTCGATCGAAA
>MU225641.1:929623-952123 GCA_018584345.1 Thuja plicata
TTCGATCGAAACTAACTTAGTTTCGATCGAAACTAACTTAGTTTCGATCGAAACTAACTTAGTTTCGATCGAAACTAGGTTAGTTTCGATAGAAACTAGGGAAAAAAGGTAGTTTCGATCGAAACTATTAATGTTTCGATCGAAACAATTAGGTACTTTCTATCGAAAGTGCCTAACTAAATCCTCCCACCTCGCGGATTCGTGAGGAATTTCTTCCTCTGAAAAAGTGTAACCCACTATTGTGGGATCACCCACAAGTCTCAGGTATGTCTACTATGTGTATATCAATGCACTCTTGTATCCTGGGATCTGCGACTAGTTGAATGTGCACATCTTTGAGTACACCAATTACTTTAACCTCAGTTTTGTCCAACTGTATGACCACTTGGTTCATTATTTGGGGCACCATCCCCAACTTCTGGCAAATTGAGAGGGGAATAACGTTGCATGAGGCTCCTGAATTGATTAGGCAATTATGTAGGGTTTTTCCAAACATCCCCAGGCTGAGTAAGAATGGTGGGACCTCCACCTTATCTGTGAATACTACAGGGAATGCCTTGGAGGTGTTGATATTAGACATGGGTGCCCTTGCACTGTTTGAAGGGTCAGGCTTTGAATGATCCAAGGATCTTAAAAGGGCTTCCTTTTGAGATGGGCAACCTTGCAATAATTTGAAGATGGATATGTTAGCCTTAGTTTTCTTTAGCTCATCCACTACACTGTATTTGTCATTTGACTAGGCCGTACCTCAGTAGCCAACATATGTACTTTTTGTAGGAGGTATAGGAGAATTCGAGCCTTTTGGAGGTATGGGGTTGTTACTAGCCCATGGCTCTGGTGGAGTTGGTTGTTTGCCTAGAGGTATGCTGTCGATGAGGGGTTCCTTTCTACTCCAAAGGTTATATGAGTTTTGTTGATCATTCTGGAAGGCATGTACCTCAGAATATTTAGGCTCATTTTCTCTTAGAAAAGGGAACATGAATTCATCTTCTCTTATATAGGCTCCTGAGCCTCCTTCCTTTCTAGACTCATAGGAATCGAACACCATAGCATTGAATTGCACCGGGGGCCCCTCTGGATTCTGGGTGTAGTGGTCTTGGGAATTGTTCACATATCCATTATTGTCCTAGTGCTTAATTGGAGCCCTGACAAAATTGGCCTCTAAAGCCTCATAAGTATTGGAATTGTCCACTGGGATTCTGCCATTATTGGGTCTAGTGTTCCATGGTTGATTTGGCCTTTGCTATCCAAATGGTTTCTCCTGCGTGTTGTTTTTTCTGTATGCATTGAAACCCCTATTTGGATTCTGAGGGTATGTATTTGGACTAATAGATTCTTTCTGGTATTCACCTTGATTTTTGGGTGGGTTTAGCTTCATTCTGGTAACTTCGCTAGTGAGTTGTGATAAAGTCTTCTTTACGACATTTAATTCAAAAGCCATGAGAGCATCAAGCTCATTTTGGGGTATAACCCTCTATTCTATGAATGTCATCTTATGAGCTTCGTAGCCTGGATAAGTAATAGATGGAGGCACGGTTGTACATGGTTGTGCTAGTATAGGATTTAGCATAGGTAGGTGAATGGCTAAGGCTTGATTGTTCACTACAAATGGGTGTGGGACAGCAAGATTACGCATGACAGGTGCAGTCGTATTGCTCCCTTCTTATGGGTCCATTTGCTGAGTGAAAGTGACAGCTTCATTGTACACCTTTTCAATTGTGTCTCTATCCTTCGGGGGAAGTCTTCTTAGAAAGATCGAGGTAAATGGATCTAAATCCTTCAAGTAAACTTGTATGACAGCCTTATCTGGTATAGTGTAAGGAGCTTCCAACTTTTGGTGCATTTTTTGAAAATGATGATTAAACATAGCAATGGGCTCCTTAGGATCTTTCCTCATGGTTATGAACTGGCAATGTGTCATAGCAGGATCGACATACAATTTGAAATGATTAAGGAATTTGGTTTTGAAGTCATTCCATACTAAAATAGACCCTCATGGCAAATTCAGGTACCAGTTGTATGCAAACTCTCCCAAAGTGTATGGGAATAGACAACAGACGACGTCTTAGTGGGCAATCTCTTTACGGTTGTAAATTTCCTTGAAGGTGCGGATGTGTTCTTTCGCTGTCCTAGATTCACCATATATGAATCACGTACAAAACATCTCCGGATTTATGGGTAACTCATGGAGCTTCCCAACAAATTTTAAAGGTGAGCTTGTGGCGTTGGCAAAAAAGGCCATTAGATGAGTTGGTTGCAGATGTCAATTTTGCACATTCTGATTTTGGTCAATGACTATGGTAATAGTTGGGGCAGTGATGTGTGATTGTTTTCCAAGAGGATTTTGAGGTATAGCAAGGTGATGAGAAGATCGCTTGTCATTGCGAGTTATTCGGTGGTGAGTGAGTTCAAGAAACTCGCCTCTTTTCGGAGATGATCTAAGCACACACTCGAATCTCTCTAGAGAGAAAGATCCAATATTGTCCAGTTTTTGAGTCTTGAGGCCCTCCTTCTAGCACCACTTCTATTGATCATTGTTTTGACACAAGCCAACTTGCTAGGATCTCGAGATTCAATTTCCTCTCTTGAAAGAATAATAGAATTATTCCCAAGGTTCTTCGGGGTCGGGTCACAACTTGCTTGGTTACTCAGTTGAAGATAAATGTGATTGTTCACAAGCGGGCCTTTGCTGGTATGTTCAAGACAACAAACTATAGAATAATGTTAGTTTATTTTTTGGTATTTTCCATTTTAACAACCACGGGTATGCTAAATAACATGCAACTTTTGTATTTTTTAAGATAGCGATTTTCAGATTTTCAAGACTGAATTTAAAGAGATGAGGGTAACAAGAAATGTTGCAAATTGTAAAGAAAGGTGAAATCCTAAAGACATAAACCACTGTAAACCCTTCCTTGCAAATTGAATGCTAGAGAGATTTGGAACAACCCACGAAGCCTAAATTAGACCATGTCACAATTCACTACTCCACAGATGCAAGCCTTTTGGAGAAAAGATATGTTTTACCCGTATGAGATATTCAAAATCTATCAAATTGCGAAGCCACCAAGACGTGTGCACCCACAAGATAGATTTATCATTGAGACCAAAGATGACCTCCTCCACACATTCATCATAGAAAGGTAGATATACAACAGCAAACTCTAACTAAAAATAGTACAAATTTGAAACACAACATAAAGGGCTCTCTAAAAATAAAGAATAATGCAAGCATACATTCAATAAATTCACATAGATAGTAGTAATTCACACACCATGAATGAAGCACCCAATGTAGATCTTTATTGTATTAAGAAGTCGGCCTTTTACATTGCTTTTTGATTACAATATATAGAGTTTTGGTATATAACTCTAATTTTTGGTGTTAGAGCATCAGAGAGTCTAAACTAGAGAACAAAAGCCAAAACTAGAACTTTGCTTAAGGGAAACTACTACTAACTGATACTATATAACTCACATGGATTCTTAAACCCGTTTACAATCCATTTGCTCATGCAAAGAGGGCAAAATCTGCCAAGAAGAGAAAGGGAGAGAAGGTAAGTTCCTTCTGTGAACTTGGAGTCTTCTTCTTGATTCCGGTGGTTCTTCTTGGATTCTTCATCTGAGGCTATTACTAGCGGTGGGAACTGATGGGAGACCCTTAGTCCCTCTAAAACAAACTCAATTTGTCCATTCATCTGATCTAGATTCCAAATAGTGTTGATAAAAGTAACTTCGCTAGAAGCACCCAGTTTTTGGGCCCTAACCTCTACCCTGAAACTTTAATGCCTTTAAAATTTCTTGAGTGTTTCCCAACATTCAAAATTTGGAAGATTCCCAAAGCTTTGAACTTGTCGCAGGACAAAAGGCCAAAAAAACTTGAAGAGGTCAAAAAGGCCGAAAGGCCGAAAAAAATTTCTTGTTTCAGGGCCGAAAGGCCAAAAATTATGCCTTAGTAGAAATTCAGCTAAGTCTGAGAATCTTTTGTTGTGCACTTGTCAACTGGACCTTGAAGCTTTATCTAGGAAAGACCTCTGGGTGAGTTTTCTGGAGCCTCTGTACTATCTCCTAAACTTCTTCAAAATTTATCTCCTTTCTTTTTACCTTGGTGACCCTTCGTTCTTGTTCCTTTCTGAAGATAGTTAATTCAGAAGAGAAGAACGTGATCTCTTCTTCATGTTGGGACATCCTTTGTATTTCCTCTTTTAGGTAAAATAATTGTTGCATGGCCTCTTTGGTGCTAACTCTTTCCAAAACATCTTTGAACTATTGAACCACCTCTTTCAATGAATGTAGAGCATGTCTGTCTTTATCCCGATATACATTAAGGTCAACCCCTGTGAAGAATGCATTTATATCTTCAATCAATTTTATTACTTCATCTCGCTTGTCAGATATGAGGGCCTGGTGTTTCTTATAAACCTTAATTTTTTTGGTTATCTGTTCAGTCCATGCCGTAAACTTGTCTAGTTCTTCACCTTCATAGACCTTCACCAGGATTCAGAAATGTTGCCCTTGGATTATCTCCAAGTCCTGGAGGGCTGCTTGCCACTTAATTATTTCTAAATCTATACCCCCATCATTCTCCACCACGTCAATTAGTGAATTGGCCTTGACCAATATAGTCTGGTATGGCCTGAATACCAATGGGATAGCCTTCTCTCCAAATTGTTCAAAGTTATTTCTCCAATCAGCACTTGCCTGGATGAAAGAAGCAGTCAAACCTGCCGGCAAATCTGGTGTAGCCTTTTTATTTAGCATGGCTTGTAATGGAGCCTCTGAACAATTTGGGTCAATAGGACCCACCATCTTTTGAATGAATCCTTTTAAAGCTTCATTTTGGTCTGTTAAGGTTTTGATGGTCTCTTCATCTTTATTCATGAACCCTAAAGCGTGCTTAAGCCCTAGAGCTGCTAGTGTCTTCCTCCCTTCTCTGGTAGGTTCACCCAAATCCACCTCTCTGAATGCATAATATTCCATTTTTCCAGGTGTTTCAGAAGTGCTCGGGGGTGGGACAGCTATCTGGGCTTTCTAATGACCCCTAGCGTCCTGAGTCACATATGACATGGTTCTTGTTGATACATCAATTTCTGCTTGGTGGAAGGCTTTCTTTACAGAGGTCATATTTTTATCTTCTCCATCTAATTCATTGGTGTAACTTCTCTTCCTGGGTTGCATCTCCTTGGTAAACCAAGTAGGTTTTCTAGATGCAGTTATAGGTTGATATGGTGGAACATGGAGGATCAAAGTTAAACCTTATACTTCCGGAGTTATTTCTTTCTCTGATTCCTTCTCCTACCCCCTTTCTTGTTTGCTCCCTCCTTCCTTCATTCTTTCCTCTTCTATATCCATATCCATTTCCTCTTCTTCCTTCTCCCTCTCCACCTCACCTTGTTTAGTTACCACATTTTCCCCTTCTTTGTCCGGGCCCTCGTCAGCAGAAGGGTCAATTAATACTTTCAACCTAAGACCGGTCATGGCCTCCAATGTGGTATGGAAAGGTGATGTACCTTTTGTACTTACTGCTTCTTTGGAAACCTGGGTGGAGCATGTTCAAGGGATTGATGTTGATGGAGTAGGTGCAAGTATGGATAGAGTGGTAGATGGGAGAATGGTAGTAGTAGAGGAGGGTGGATTTGGCGTAGGATCAGGTGTTGGGGTTTGAATTATTGGTGGTGGAGTAGGAATTGGAGGTGGTAGAGAAGATGGTGGAGTAGGGATATGAGGTGGTGGAGTGGAAATAGGTACTTCCCTTGCTATATTATCTGTGATGGTGTTGAATAAGTGATGGTGCTCCAGTGTCTACATCCTGGTCGTGATTCAAATAGCCTTCAAGTCCTTCAAAATTAGAAATCATAAACTCATCAGATCCTAAGGCATCCAAAGGATTATCGTGCTCTTTGGGATCTTCTTTGTGTTTCTTGGTAACTTCCTTTTCTCTCCTTTTTTGCAATCTCATCCTTCAGACTAGGGGCTGATCTTCTTCTTCTTCCTCAGACTCTTCTTGTATCATTTCTAACCGTGGAGATTCAAAACTCTTCTTCCTCTTATATGTTTTCTTTCCCTTCTCAATGGTGTGGGGAGATTGGCCAGAGGTAGATTGGCCTTCACCTGATAGGGGCTGTGACGACCCTGTTGGTGGGTCAATCTGGCCTGTCATTCTAGTTTTCTTGGGCCTAGGATTAGAGACATATTCAACTGGTCGTTCATGACCATACATGGTTCCTGGCTTCTGAAGGGGAGCTTTCTTGTACTTAGGAACTGTGGACTTGTCCCCTCGCTATTTTTCTACTTTCCTTGAGGGCTCCATCAATGTTTTTACCAGGATTGGACTCATTTTGTGTGGCTTCTTGATCCAATTTATTGTGGTCTTTATCACATGCCTCGCCCGGAAGTCCATGTCATCATTTTCATCATTGTCTAGCTCTGTTTTCATGATTGGCTGGTAACATACCTTTTCTTTTGTGTAAATGTCCTCTAAGACCTTGTCTAAATCACATTCCCAAACCTTTGAAGAAATAGGAACCTTTAATACCTCTTTTGCCAGAGTGAGGTTCATTCTGCAATAGTCCCAAATCCTGACCTCATTATCGTCTATGTAGTTTATCTAGTGATCTTCCAAGTGTGGCTCGTGTATGTAGAATTTGCCAATAATGTGGTTGTAAGTACCTATGGGGTAAAAATGGACTCGCACTATTTTATAGAACTGCAAGGGACAATCATCCCATTCAAAAGCCAAGGATTTGCAAACTTTCATGTCTTGCAGTGCGTATGGTCCCAAAGAGATAGGAAAGTCCCAATAGTGCTTCTTTTTATGTTTTATATGTTTGTATGCATATGTGAGCTGTCTAGCCATCTCTAGTATAATTATCCAATCGGATGGGTACCTAGGCAGCTTCTTTGGTTGCAAGGTTGACCCAGCTATCTGAACGTATGTGAAAGTCCTGAATTGGATAAAATAGGCCCCAAAGGCCCTTACTTTAGCAGCAGCCTCCTCTAACATCCTCTTAGAAAAGTCACCTTCAATGGATTGGATGACTACAAATATGAATGCATCATTAACTATCTTGTAGTCAGGAGAATCCTCTAGCATGTGCACCCTTTTTATCAATTGTGGGTATACAATGTGAGGCCACGCATTTGGATCATTTAGACACCCCTTCTCTGTAAGGCCTGGATAATCTTCCCGTGCTGTTAGTAAGTAAACCACATAGGTGCTCATGTAGAACTTAGGTTATGTTTTACTGATGTCAATTTCTCATCCAAATTGTCAATAATAATAGTGCCCTAATCGAATCTTGCCTTTCATTCTGGATCCTTTCTATCAACAGGATCATCTAGTGCTTGATTTGAGTGGATTGAGGTAACCCATACACCCAGCTTATCAATGTTATGGCTACTTGAATGTCATCTTGCATATAGCCTCTTTGGAGGTCTATCTTGTCCAACTTGTTCTTCGAAAGAGGCTATTTGAGGTACTCATTGTTCATCATCTCATTTATTTCCTACTCTCTATTTCTGAATCACTTGGTCCCTTTCCCAATATGGAAGTCATAGAACTTGTCTATGCCCTTGTGAAGGTGGAAAATGTCTTCAATGACATCTGGCCTTATATCCAGTACCACCTGACCCTCTGTGTTTACAACCACCCTTTTATCTGAGTCATAGTGGTGAGCCAGGGTGACGATCAGCTCTAAATATGAGATAGCTACCGGGTGTGTGACTACGTTTACCAACCCACTTAGGACCAGTGCGATGCATTCGTTAGATCTATTTTCTAGCTAAGAACATTGAGTTTGGAACTCATTCCAGTATATGTTGCCGATGTTGGTATATGTTATCTCACTATGCTTGTTCTCCACCTTAGAAGTCAGGGTATTCCCTTTATATTGATACTTCATCGGAGAGGTTATCTTTGGTTCAGTCATTCCTGCAATAAAAGAAAGTAATCAATAGCTTATTGAACAAAAAAGAAAACAATTTAAACTAGGAAAGCAAAAACAAGAGAGCTGCTTAAACATCTAAGTGCAAATTTTTGCACTTTCAGCCTGTGAAAAAGAGTTATTTTTTGGAATAAGGTCCGTCGGACCTTTCGGGATCTGAAAGTGCAAAGTGTTTGTTTACGAACGCCGAACATCTGAAACTGTTGAGGAACCCCAAAAGGGTGAACCTTATGATGCAAGGAGGATTTTAGCCTTTTCGAACCTTTTAGAGGTCCAAAATACAGACAAGTCTGAAATGACACTTAGGCCAAATATGTTTTTTTTATTGGAGATTTTTTTTTGGCCTTTTGAAGGCCAAAAACCTATGGCAAGGGTCGCAATCGATGAAAACAACAAAAAAAAGAAAACTAAAACCTAGGATAAAGGGAAACTAGAAAACCCTAGGCCTGATAGGGAGGGACATCCCTGTCGAAACACATAGGCACAAAGGCTCGACAACACCAAGAAACAAGATGCCCTAGGCTGGACAGGCACTAAGAGTAGAAACAAACCCTAGACTGAGACCCAAAAGCACAAAATGAACGAGGGCGAGAAGAACCTACCTCAAAAGAACTAGGAGCAGGAGAACAACCAGACAACTCATGAACACAAGTAGTTGACGAGGAGGAGCGAATGAAACCACAAGTGAAAAGAAAAAAAATGACAAGTGACTTAAATTATGAAGGCCTCTCCTATTTATAACCTGCAAGCTGACATAATTCATTTCGGGGATTTCAGACTCTAAAAGACTGACAATTTTGGAGAGAGAGAGCCTTTGGCCTTTTAGGGTTTTCAGAGGCCAAAAACACCGAAAGGACCAGGTTTTTGATCTTTTGGCCATATCGGTATTTCAGAGTACCTAAGTCCTCTGAAAGGCCAAAATGGCTGAAAGGCCAAAAAAAAGGCTCTCTTCCCTTCTTTGACTTGGTTTAAGTAAATTTCTTCGAGGGCTGACTGGATTTCACACAAGGGACAGAGACGACCTAGAGAAAAAAGACAAAAAGGGGGGTCCCCATGGTCAGAGGACCAAAAAAAATGGGGTGTGTGTTGTGGACCCACAACAAATCCTTTTACATGCCTTTTACATTTCAGGATTTGTCATAATTTCCCGACAAACTAAGGCTTTCAAATCCCTTTCTTGGCACACAACCTTAAGTCCTAGGAAAACTTTGAAAATGTTTAACTAGACAAGTCTGACCTAAGTTGACCTTGTCCTAGGGATTTTCAATTTTGTGGGCTTTGGGTCCAATGTAGGGGTGTTTATCCTAAGTTCTTTTTATGGATCGGCCTTGCAAAATCTAGGCCCCAAAATGTGTATAAAAGGAGACCTCTTCCTCTAATTTTCATCTATCTACTATTTTGCAAGCTATCCACATCTACAAGAAAGCTATTGTTCATTCAAGAGATCCAAGTTTAAGAAAGAATCCATTTGATGGCATCCATTATCAAGCATTCAAGTGCAAGGAATCCATCAAGTATTTCATGTCTTCAATCACTCATTTTCACCATTAATTTAGAACATTCTCTTCCATAGATGTAGCTTATTTCCCCATTGGAGGTCAAGAAAAGGAGTTTGCAATCAAGGGGGAGATCAACATTCATCCATCAAGTCTTCTTCTCTTTCTTTCTCAATCCAACATTGTGGAAAATTAAAACATTCATTATTCAAGGGTTTGGTTTCATGATTTCCTATTGGGTTTTTGTGAAGTCCAATCTATTTTATCAACACTTGTGATCATCTCCAAAGAGGCATTGCATCATTGAGGCATAAGGTGATTTTATTTTTAGATCTAGATCACATTTTCCTTATGCAACTTCAATTTCATTTCAAGGTTAATTCTTATATAGGGGCTTGACCAAGGCAAGCCCCTTTCCACAAAAAATTACCCTTCTATCTTGTGTGCAGGAATAGGTGGCATAGTCTCAGATCTGTATTTTTTAAAGTTATAGAACTAGCGACTGATCCTTTACAGAATTTGTCATATTTTGAGTCTCCAGGACAAGGCTGAATTTCTTGGACAAGGTCAACTTGATTCGACATAGTCCTAGGAATCTACAATTTTCATAATCAGAAGATACAAGCACCAGAGTCCCAAATCCATAACCGTTTCTATTTTTGACAACTTTGCGAATTTCAGATGCAGATCTAAAGTTCACTTGTTCCCTCCTAGCTTCAAAGATAAGTTCATTCTTCCTCTTTTCTTCTTGCATTTACTTTTATGCATTAGATCTGATATCATATCTTGCTAGCAAACATTTCCTTTTTCATAGCATAATTCTCTTTCACACATTTACATATCGTAAACACACTTTATTTAATAAGGAATACCCAAATCCCCCTTTTACCTAGATCTTGCATTGCACCCCTTCATCCTTTTTGGGTTGTGCTCATTAGATTTATTTAAGGGTGGGTTTGCATTCCAATGCACAAAATGATTTTGTGAGTGATCTACGTCCTAGAATTGTTTGTCATTTTATATTGTACATTTTTGTAAACCTGACTTATAACATTTTCATTCTAATTTTCGTATTAGATCCTCTTTCTATGCAATTACATATCTAGATCTATTTTGTATGCATTTATATCATATTTCTAAAATCTATGCATTTGGATATTTTGGTAGTTATATTCTCTTTGTATGCATCTAGATCTACTTTATATGCATTTTTCTGCTACATCTTTCATTTATACAGTTGTTACCTTTCACTGATTTGTATGCACTTCTTTCTTTCTTCTCATGTTGAAAAATTTATTTAATGCATTATCCTAAAACAATTCTATCACTTTTGAGATAAATCAGCATCCTATTAAGTTTCCTTTACATTATGCTACCATTAAAAAGAACAATTTTAATGCATGTGATGATATCATCTTACAAGGAAATATTAGAGCAAGAAGATGATTTTAACCTTTCTCTCAATGATCTTCCTCTTTGGGGAGTAGATTTGAGGATTGATGTTAACTCTTCTCCTAATATAAAACTTATCAATAAGGATACTTTGGTTAAGGATTATGATACTTCACCTTTTATTTCTTTAGATTCCTCCCCCTTTACAGATCTAGCTTTAATTAACCATGATTATTCCTCTCCCACAGTCTTCTTTATTCGTAGAGATGTTCCTACCCTTGATGATTCTTCTATCTAGAATGAACCCTTGGATAATGACAATGGTTACTCTCTTCCTCATGAAGAAACCTTGGTAAAGAAGATGATATAGTGGATGATATTTATCCTTCTCCTAACACATACCCCCTTTATGAGTACATTTTAGAGTAAGAGGAGGACATTATAAACACCTTTCTTAATATCACCTTACCTGCATTTGACACTCCTTCTAAAGATGAAACATTAATGGAAGGTTGTTCCACTCATGATGACACCTTGCAAGAAGAGGATAATATCATTACTAATTTCCTTGATGTTCTCCCATATATTTATGAACCCAAGAACAATCAAGAGCTTGATCAAGTCAATGTGGTCAATATTTTCAGTAAACCTAAAGTCATTGTTCATGCTCAACCTACGATAGCCAAAAAACCTATGATAACTATCAAAGGGTACACTTAATAAAATTCATTCCAAACACCTAACAAACCTATGGTTACTATTAAGGGTTATCCTCAACATTCTCAAACTTTCACTACACCTGTGATTACAGTTAAAGGATATAATCAAAAAAGTTATTTTAAAACTATGAATGAGCCAATTATAACCGTGAAAGGAAAAAATAGGAACCCTTTGGATTTTATTAAGGGATATCATGTTGTGTCTCATACCTATCATACAAGAAACAATCCTCAACCTACTAATCTAGTTTCTCCTACTTCTCTCCCGCCTTCTCAACTCGTGCTTCTTACACTACCCCTTCTTCCTCAACACCTTGGAAAGGAGTATGATTTGGTAAAGTAATTAAGTGCTAATCCATATAATATTTCTCTTTGGGAAATTCTTAAAACTTCTCCTACATATCATGAAGCCTTGAAAAAATATTTAACCACTCTTCCAACTCCACCACCTAATTACAATAATATCAATTCATTTTTGGAATGTATGCATGCTATGCATGTCTAGGCTCAAATTGTCTTCAACAAAAATGATTTAGCTTCTAAATAAGTTCAAGATCAACATGATTCTCTTATGGTGATTGTCCTTATCAATGGTAATCTCATTCATATGACCTTAATTGATAATGGGTCCAGACTAAATGTTTGTAGTTTGGATATGTTGAAAGAGATCAAAGCTGATGTTTCAAATATTAAACCTGATTACATTCCTATTCGTGGCTTTGAAAATATTGCTAAGATAACATTGGGCATTATCACATTACCTATTAAAGTAGGACCAGTTATTCTATATACTCTTAATCATGTTATGCCTTGACCTCTTAATTATAACCTTATTTTTAGAAGACCTTAGTTACATTCTATGCATGTTGTTCCTTCCACTCTCCATCAAAAATTCAAGTTTATTAGCAACAAGCTAATGTACACACTTATGACAGATGATAGACTGAATAGATGTTGGAATAATGAGTCAAGCAATAAACATGTGTCTATTGAAGAAGAAAAATATCAAGACACTAAGGATGATCCTCCTTCTACTAGTGTCATTTCAGATGATGATTGGGGATCCTTATATTTTAACCCAACTTATATCGGAGAATACAAAGTCTCAACATTAGAACTTAAACAATATAAACCTGACAAAGACTCCAACACAACAAATTATCTTTCGGATGAGCATAGTAACAATTTTTTTTCTGCTTCCACTCCTTATGAATCTTTGGAAACTATCAAACATGGCTATGATGACATAGTGACCTATGAGGCTCCATTAAATCTTTTTACATGGCTTATCGTTATGGCCCTGGTTATAATTTACTAGTGAAACATGGATTCAATGGGAATTGATGTGGAAAACATGGACAAGGAATTCAAGTGCCTTTAGGAAACGAGGGGCATTAATAGTCTTATGGATTAGGATTTAATGCTTATAAGTAGCCACAAAAAGTTACTCTCAATTTTAACACTATCATGAATCACAAACCTAAACATGGTTCACAATGTGTGCAACAAAACATATAGGATATTATTGTTAGGCCATCTCTAAGTCTTAACAATAAACTCTACAAAGAAAAATGCCTCATTGATTCTCATCAAATATTTTTTCGATGTAAACATGTGAACAAAGCAAGTGAAATCCATTGCACTACATGACCAGAAATATTTAATATATACTGGTTTCTTACCAACCAATTGTAGAGCTTTCCCATTTGAAGGATCATTAATAGATTCCACATCTCCATAAATTTAATCGACCAATGTTGGCTTGGAAAAATTTGTGCAAACATATTATTCACCCTTGTATTTTCCTTGAATATTTGGATATTATATGTTTGAAGAGAAAAAATTGTTGATTATTGCTTGTATGTATTCTCTCATGGTTGAAGTGAAGTTATGAGCATTTCTTCATCTTCCTTTAGGTGCATTATTCTATGTATCTCACTTCCAACCACCCCCCCCCCCCCCCCCCCCCCATATTAGATTATTGTTGTAGACTATATTACCTTTAGAGGATGGATACCTCATCCTCAGGCCTATCATGTATTCCTTGAGAGATATGTCCATATATCATCCACCATCAACCCAATCCTACTTGAATCGCTTCAGTCACTCAGAGAAAATGGGTGTATACAATTCATGTTGCTCGGTCCTTGGAAGGAAAGTCAACATTATATGCCTTGTATTGGACCAATTTGAATCTCCCTTTTTCCTTTCTTATTTCAATTGATCGAGCATATCCTCCATCTATTGTTGTCCTCTTACTAGAGTCTCACTAATTTTTTGTTGACTTCTTGTCAATTCCCTCAATAGGGTTGTCATATCCACATGTGCATTTCCCATTCCATAATCGGGTGGCATAATTATCCCAATAGAATAGTAGGATCACCATCTTTGATACCACTATAATGTACTAATCATAATTTGGAACTAAAATGCAATGATAGTCAAACTCAACCTTCTAGGTGCCAGCTCCGCAAGATGCTATCATAATTGTACAATAATTGGTCGACACTATGCGAAACTCTTTGGCACCCTTCACCACTTGAAACCCTTTGGCACCCAACACCCTTTAGCACTTAGTACCCTTCGGCTCCCTTTGACACTCAACCTTTGACAATATTGTTGTATACTTTCAATTTCACCTCGAGAAAATTATGCTTGATGGATTCACAAACAACAATAATAAAATGTGCACAAAGATAAAATAAATAATAATTTTATAAATTTTATCAGTACATCTTCAACAAAAAAAATTTCTTTATTTTATAGATAATATCAAAAATTGTCTCCAAATGAGACTTTAAAAATTTGCATAAACACACAGACTCAGGTGAAGAGTCACTCCCACCAAAACTGAAAATACCAAACTAAGGAGGGTCTTCCACCTCAAAAATAGCACACCAAAAAACTCAATTCCAAATATAATTGAAAATACACAAGAAATAGATAAATCCATCATGATCAACACGATGCTAGCCACTTTCTTACAAAGACCTCCAAGAAGAGTCTAGAATATTGTAATAGGTCAGGATGACATTGTTTTATTATTTTATTATTTTTGCCCCTTTTATTTTATAACTAAATTAATTAATTAAAGAATTATTTTATATTTTTATTAAAATGTTGCGAACACTTAATTAATTAATTTAATTAATTCACCTTCCATTAATTTGGGGACATTACATCCTTCTATCCCAAAGATTTATTTCCCTTAAGCAATCCAATATCACTATGTAACATCAGAACCCCTCCTATGATCCCAAACCAAGCACAAATGCTAGTAGTCATATCCATTGAAACCTTGATGTCACATCATGACTATGAGGTCCACCTCCTTAACCCTTATAGATCCAACATTGTGCCAATCTCCAATAAGATTTTTTTGCTCCACTCTACTATAAATGATGACATGCATGGTATTATGGAGAAACTCATAAAAATACCACTTGCTTGATCTATGTAGGTGTCACTCACTAGGAGAGATGACAATAATGCATGCCTCATGCCAATACAAAGTAAAAAAAATCCATACCCAACCAATTGCAGAGCTTTCTCAATCAAAGGTTCATTGGTAGAGTCCCCATCTCCATGAAATTGACTGATCATTATTGGCTTGGAAAAATTAATACAAGCATATTTTTCATCCTTGTGGTTTTCTTGAAGATTTAGGTGTTCTCCACTTGAAGGAACATTTTTTGTTTCTTTCTTGTCCATATCCTCCTATGGCTAGAGTGAAACTATTATCATGTCCTCCTTAGGGCTCATGGTGCCATATAGCCTATCATCCTCATTGTCAATCTTTTGTCTCATATTGTTGTTGTAGTCTCTATTTCTCTTAAAGGAAAGATAGTCTCTATTACTCTAAAATGTTGGATACCTCATTCTCAAGCATATGTAGTCCTTGAGATATATGTCTATCTACCATCCACCATCAACCCAATCCTAATTGGCTTACTTTAGAAACTCAGCCAAATCGATCATATGCATATCCTATTGCTTGATCCTCAGAAGAAAATTTGGCATCATTGTCATTGTATTGGATCGATGTGAAGATCCCTTTGGCCTTTCTTTTGTCAAGTGAAAGGGTTGACTTCTTGTTAACTCCCTCGAAAAGGTTTTTATATCCACATGTTCTTTCCATTCCATCACTGGGTGTCATGATTCTCCCAAGAGGCTAGCAGGATCACCAGATCTAATACCACTATAGTGTACCAATCAAAATTTGGCACTAAAAATGTAATGATATCCAAACTCAACCTTCTAGGTACCCACTCTTCACTTTACTATCGCAACTGCACGACACTTTACCAACACACAGATACAAAAAAAACACAGCCAACACCCTTTGGTACTCAACCTTTGGCACTTGATGCTTCCTTAGGCACTAAACATTTAGCAATTTTTTCGTAGTCTTCCAATTTGATTTGCAGTAATATGTGATGGCTTCCCAATCGACAAAAAAAAAATATGCACATAGATCTAAAAAATGATAATA
The DNA here is from genome assembly GCA_018584345.1 of Thuja plicata. Lineage (NCBI taxonomy): Eukaryota > Viridiplantae > Streptophyta > Pinopsida > Cupressales > Cupressaceae > Thuja > Thuja plicata. Next base: position 945,666 of record MU225641.1, read on the forward strand.
TTAAAAATTGTATCAATACATCTTCAACAAAGAAAATATATTTATTTTTGTTATCATCTCCAAAGGTGACTTTAAAAATTTGCATAAACACACAGACTAGGGTGAAGAGTCACTACCACCAAAACTGCAAATACCAAACTAGGGGGGGTCTTTCACCTCTGAAATAGCACAACAAAAAACTCAGTTCCAACTGGAATTGCAAATGCACAAGAAATAGATAACTTCTCCATGCTCAATACAATGTCAGCCACCTCCTTATAAAGACCTCCAAGAAGAGTCTAGAATATTATAATAGGCCAGGCCAACATCATTTTATTATTTTATTATTTAGGCCTCATTATTTAATTAAATAATTAAAGAAGTCCTTGTGATATTATTTAAATTTTAGGACCACTTAATTAAATCACTTTATTAGAGGTTTAAGGTGGTTTGGTTGTATTTAGTTTTGGAGGTGCAAGACCCTCCCTAGTCTATATTCATAATTTTAGTGGGATTCATTCCTCACCCTAGTTTGGCATTGGAAATATCACTTTACATATTCCACCTTGTACTTAATGTGGTCAATTTGTGAAGTCTTCAGTAGAAGACAGATCTGATGTAACCTGAGAAATATCTTTATAATTTAAAAGTTTACACAAACTGTATGTTCTTAGCTATTCATTCTGGTTGATGGTAGGTGCTTTGTGTTAAGACGTTACTCATTAGTAATATTATATTTGACATTTGCAAACCATATAGTTGAATCATATCAATTGAGAGTGTCGAGTGATGAAGGGTTCTAAAGGTTTCAAAAGGTGCCAAAGGTTGAGTTCCAAAGGATGTCGAGCGCAAAATTGTCTTGAAAATTCCAAAGGGTGGGTGCCAAAGAGTATCAACTAAGTGTTGTATAATTGTGATAGTGTAGTGCAGAGTGGGTACTAGAAGATTGAGTTCAATGGTCATTGCATTTTAATGCCAAATTGTGATCACCATGTTGAAATAATATAATAAACCTAGATTTGATATTATAGTTTATGTTATTCTCCAAGGTATTAGGAACTAGGGTGAGAGTATGCCAAGTACATGATCAAAGAAATCAAATGAAAACATATTTATTGCAATACCATTATATGGAAGAGAACAATGTCATTCTAGCAATATGATGCAAACACCATGATATATGCAAGCAATGAGTAAAAAAAAGCACCATACTCCATTTCAAGTTTAAAACCAATTTATTGATTGATGAGGAGGAGGGTATTAAAGTTTTAATAATAAGAAAAAAGTTCAACCCAAGGATTGTGGTGTATTGATAAGAACAAAACCTAGATTGAGAATGATACACTCATATTATGATTATTGGATTAAAGGGGGTAGATAGAATATCAGTTGAGTTGGATTAAATTCAATAGACTATTTTTAAATAATGGACTAGATTGCATGGAATAAGATTGAATGGATCAGATAAGATGGATTGCATTGGATTGGGATAGTCGGAGGATATATATATTAGTTAAGATAGAGGAATGGAAGGTAACCAATGAAAAGGGAGTCCCAAGGCTTGTTAAAATATGAAAGAATGGAGCTTAAATAGGAGTGAGAAGGATTACATGGATAGATGGGAGGACTTAGGAGAAAGGAGCTTCAAGGACTATGTTATAAATGAACAAGATGCACCACTCTAGAGGTAGTACAATAATAAATAGAAGATGGAGAAGGATTATTGAGATAGGAGTATGTTCATTAAGGGATTATTGAGGAACTAAGAATTTAAATTTTCCAAAACATGCATGAACATTTTCCCCTAACCTTATCAATATCAAAGATGAAAAGGGAAAGATGGATTAAAATTGTATGCATAGAATGGATGGAATGAGAAAATTATAAGGTATATATAATGGAAGATAATGGAGGAAATAAATAAGACATAAATGCAGGATAACTTGGATGGTGCATGGATATTTATCCCCTAACCTCCTTATTATGATCAAAGGTGGGAAGAAAATATATGTTTTAGATAGGATGATATAATAAGTAGATAAGATAAGGGATATGGTTTCGAGGATAGTAGAGGAAATGGATAACATAGACACGATCAAGTGGAAAATCTTTTGACGCAATCGTTGGTAAAGTATATTATTATATGAATAGGATAAAAATGTATGTATGAGTGTTTTTACCCTTTCCTTATCAAGATCAAGGGAGGAAAACCAAGCATGGAAGGATATAGGATGATAGATAGGGTGAGGGATATGTAATGGATGGATTAAATAATGGATAATCAAGATCAAGTGGATTGTAACATATGGTGGACAAGATATAATGATGCTTAGGAAGATCATTGGCATTGTCAAGATCAAAAAGGGGATGGACTTGGATGGGATGATAGATAGGGAATGGGGAATAATAGAGGACATGGTGGGTAGGGTAATGTGGATGAAGCTTTCCCCCAAGTGTAGAGTGCAAGAGAATATGGGATCACATGTAATGTGGATAAGAATATTTGGAAGATAATGGATGGTTGATAGGGAGATGGAGGAATAAATGGACAATCTATTTCTATCGATGGTATACCATGAAGGTGTGCTACATTGGACCATAAAAATTAGAACTATGCTCATAGACATTGGTATAATTATGGTAGGATGAAAATGGATAAGTATTTATGAAAAGGATTGGATTAGATAAAGATAGTGGTGGATGAATTTTGGATGATGAATAGTATGTTGGAAGACTTGTAGATAAGTGGATGGGGATGTTGTTAATGCCAATATTGCCACGTGAATTGAGGGGTGGTAGAGTAGTGGAGAAGTGAATGATGAATTTGGATATTTAAATGGAAGAGTGGGGATGGTTGGGACATAGCTCGACCTAAAATTGATTTGGGGAAAGAAGGATCTTTAGATGAAGTGGAGAACATAGGATTGGATGATTCTTTTAAATTAGCAAGTTTAGATGCTAATTTGGATTATTCTTTGGGATGCATTGATTATAAGAATCCTGGAATTTACATGAATTTTAAATTTTATTTTTATTCATGAGCCTTTACATATCCTTTTGGATTTTTATTTTGGATTAAAAAAAAATTAATTTTTTTGGCATCAATCTTTGAGTAGGCATATTGATCCTTCAATGTATGTGGAATTTTGGCTGTATGAATTTATGTTTGGCATCCAAATTGCTTCCAAGATAAATCGGATTGGTGGATGTAGAGGAATGGTATGGATGTCTTATAAATGGGTGAATGTATGTAGCGTTTTGGAAGGATTTAAAGTATGTGTGTCATTCTTTATCTTGCTTTATGATAGGATGAAAAGGACTTTGAGATAGGTGGGATGGGGATAGTGGATGAAGGGATATAAGGACCCTAGATGAAAGGAAGGGATGAAGGAGTTGGCTATGGTATATAGGAGCCCAAAATGAATGGAAGGGATGAGGGATTTGATGTAGGGAATTAAGGACCCAAAATAGATGGAAGAGACAATTGATTGGTATTTGGAACATAAATGCCTATGATGGATTTGGAGGATGGAAAATATGTATAGTTGGAATTGAATGATGGGATGTGGGATTGGGATGTATGAAAGTAGTACCAACTGTTGAGCATGATATTCATAGCCAAGGCCATGGTAATTTTGATTTTCTTTTATGCAAAGGGGTTCGTGAAGGCCTAATCATTTTCATTGATAATGCATATTTTGACAGATCCATTTTTCGATGTGATACTTATTGTCGACGTAGTTCAAATCCACAAGCGTAGATTTGACTAGGTAATTTATATATTCGTTGACATAAACCTTTAACATTTAAAATGTTAATTCAAATTAATTCTTATCCCCTTCCTCCTACTAGTTGTTATGAATTGAAATAGTACATCTTTGTGTTGATTTGTGTGTCATGTTTTCATATTTAAAGATAATGAGTAGTTAAAAGAAAGCTAGTGTTATCAAAAGAATTGTCATAAAAAAAATTGTGAGTGTCATAGCAACATTATTCGAGCATGACATAACCATACATCAACCTAGGCCTATCACACTTTTTTTTTTATGCTAAGTTCTTTTTCTAAAGTTGGTAAATCTATTCTAAAAAGGGTTTAATTGAAGAGAAAATGATACCTATGATTCATCAAATTCCTCAAAGGTGTTATAAACACTACCAATCAATAATCAAATAAAATGTTAGGAGATTGAGGCTTGAGAATTCAAGCTATCATTTTTTAGTCGATTCAATCTCATAACTTGTGATTTAGATCCTCACATTGGTTTTAATCCTACCCTTGAAAGGATTAGTTCCACGGTCATGTAACTAAATCGAAGTGTAATTTAGTTAGAGTGCATATTCTGAAGCCCTCTTTTGATTTAGTCTTTGAAATCAGCATTGTGATAAATTGATTCACGACATCTTTTGCATCAATCTTATCTCAAAACTCAACTAATAGTCCCTTTAAATTCACTTAACTTCTTATTTTAATTCAACATTTAGTGTTTCGAGTCTCTACGTATTTATTTGAGGCCATTTTTGTTTAATACTATTCATTTAATTAATCTAGATATCAAATGATCCTTGATTTATTAGTGAAGTCAAATAACTCATAAATAACCTACCATAATTTGAGTCTAGCTAAATGAAAGACTCGTGATGTTCCAAAGAAACAGATTCTCAATCACACCACTTACAATTTTACTAGAGGGAGTAGGTCTAATTCTTAAACCTAAACTAAAATTTCAAAGACATTTATCTTTCTTATTAAAAAGAGTGTCTAGAGAATTTTATGTAAGGGTGCATATTACCATAGATTAAAAGATATGGTTTGGGCTGAACAATTAAATGCCCTGGTTTCGTCCCACATAAAGCATAGGGCCCAGGACAAGCATATGGTTTGTCCTTGACACCTTCCAAAATCACTCACGTTATTCAGACATGGCCGCACTGAAATCAAGAATGATAATTTCTCATACCAACAACTAGGGAGGGCAGGAGTAAGTAGCGTGAAAGATTAGCGTTGCCTCGGGACCAGTTGAAACTTGAAATCATCAAAAGCACGCTGAAATTATTGAGAGAACAAAACTGAAGTACCATCAAATGCATGGCCCATTGGGTACTGATTTAACACATTTGAATATAAATTTGATTTCCCACTTCAATTGCTCAAAGGATCAACATTTATTTAAACCTCTTACTTGCTTCAACAAGATTCTATAAAACATTGTTGTGTTTATTATTATCAATTCTTTCACACACTGTGTTGAAATGAGAAAGAGCGAGCCATGCAAATGATAATTATCTACGTTGAAGTTAGAAATCTAGTTTTGGTTTATCATGTCTGATCAAGGAAAGAAGTAAAGAAAGAACAAACTTGTCAAAGGTGTTATTATATCATGAGTAAGTGGCTCAGGTAAACCCTGAAAAGGCTGCAGATTATAATTGCATGAAATCTAAGCAAAGCCAAGCTATATAGTGTGTCCGAATTTCCCAAAAGCAAAGGAAAAGACCATAAACTTTGTCTAATGAGCCACTCAATTGGTATTTTAGATTCCAGACGTGTTAATCTACCATCAACGTAAAGAATAGAGAAAGTTGTTATTTGATATGAAGTGTGAGGGATATATTATTTCGATTACTGTAATGGTAAAGAAAAGCTATATAAAGGAGAAAGATGGTCCTACTAATTTCATGGATGTATAACTGTTGGCGATAATGTTTTTGAAGAGATTGTTGTTGAAATGTATCTTACTTAAGCTCATTAAATTAATGAATATTAACAGCTTGTAATTCACTAGCTTAAATTAATGAATATTAACTGCTTGTAGTTTACTTATTGAAACATGTGATCAAGAAAGGATTGATATTTTTGGAACTAATAATTTGCTATTGTTAAGATAAACTTCTTGGTAACTTTCAAAATGTTGTTCAAATGACTATAAAATTTAGCACCACTTGACATGTTTTGTTCAAAGGAAATTCATCACACTATTTATTTATTTATTTTTTATTTTTTATGGGGCAAAAGTGGTATATATTTTATTTTATTTTTTACGCTACTATTAAGTATATAGCATCTTCATAATTTGAAAAAATAGAAGGAAATGTGATGAGGAAGCTTGACAAAGTCCATGCACGCCTAATATTATTCCCAACACTATAACCAATAAATAGTTTGATTTATTTTCTCTTACTTAGAACTAAAACCCCTATTGATTTTGTTCAGTATCAATTTTTTAAGTTTTAACGGTTTGGCAATTTGTCAAACCTACTAGTCAAATATTTACAAATTCTCTCTCTAGGCTCACTATAATGCTATTTGATTACCATGAATTGATAGAGCTCAATTATCCTACCAAGATACCTATTTGGATGGATGGGTTGCAACCCACTAATGGAAATGGTATAATTTGTACAATAAGTTTTGTGGTTGTGGTGTCTTATTTGGTAATTTTTACTAGCTACCAATTGACTGTAATAAATGATTGTGATGGCAG
>MU225641.1:990162-1004338 GCA_018584345.1 Thuja plicata
AACTTACTAAAAATAGTAAGTTTTCAAAAATAGCAGCTTTGTACAAAATAGCCCTTATTGAATAGAAAAACACATATTTTTGGGTGATGCAAGATTGCCCTTACACCCAGGATGCTCCTGCATCAAGTACCAAATATGATAACCAATGTTAAGCAGTGGAGTGTTGAAGAAAGGAAATCTATAATTGATTCCATGCAAAAGACCATAAACACTATGAATAATCTTAAGAAGGATTTTGATAAGAGGATTCTGAAGAGGGAAGATAAAATTAAAAAATATTTTGATGGGAGACTCAAAGACCTGGAAGATAAGTTCCAAAATATTAATGACAATTGCATCTCCCTTGTCACTTATAGTCATAGAGTTGTAAAGAATTTTATTGTGAGTCTCAATACAATGGTTGGCAAACTTGAAATCTTTCAACAGGAATTGGCAGTGGTTGATGTTTAAAGTTTGATAAGATGTAGGAGAACAATGACCCAGGTCTAAAAGGACCAGAAGCAAATTGAAAAAGAAAGCTAGCAATTATCAAGATATTTAGGACCTGAAAAACATAGTCCTTAACATTGCTCAGTCGGAGGCAAAGGTAAAAGAGGCTCTTAAGAATCTAAACTAATTTTTTGGTTTGTTGTCCTATAAACGATTTTTTGCTGACTTTTTTTTGTCTTAGTGCTGTTGGTTTTATGATGCTTTATCTTTTAAGTAGTATTTTGTAAATAGGGTTTTGGGTCGCTTCAAAACCTTCTTGTTCCTTGATCAAAAAATTTGATTAACTTCATTGACATTTGGAACTTAGAGGAAATTATCAGGCATGATCAAATCCTCACAAGATAACATGATTTAGTTTAGTTTACCATATGACTAAGTGAAAGATTTAGATATTACCAAAGTCATGTTAGTGCAACATTTTGTCAAACCTAAACCCAAATTGTATGTTGATGTACTTAATTCTAATTTTTTAATTAAATGGTGCACACATAAAGGTATCACTAATGATTTTTAAGATTTTGGCATATGATTTTTGATCAATCGCCCAACAAAAATCATTTTCCCTTTATATATTTTTATAAATTATATTATATTAAAGATCGCCATGTGAATTATTCAGATTTTAAAGATTTCCAAGGAGTGGGTAGAGGAATATCTCAAGATAAACTTGGGATATTGTGACTAGTGCAAGGTCTATTTGTTCTCTTTATCTCGTCCCTTATCCGCCTCCAATTTAGCACCTAGTCATTATTGTACATGCAATACATATGGTTATTTTTGCACCCTTTAATTGAGCAGTTGACTACATAGTCTTCTCAACTAACATGGTCACATGATATTAATGTCATAGTAGATTAACTAAGGTTACCAAACCCTCCTTGTCCATATGTATGTTTGTGTGCCTTATTATTGAAATATGTGGAATTGGTTGCACCAAGAACCTCTTTGAGAGACTACTGAGCCACCGCTTAACATATATAAATATGATATCCCTCATATGTCACCATCATAATTTAAGGTAGCAAGGTCTAGAATAGAAGTCAAGACATCAAAGAAAATAACTCAAGCAAGGGTATTAGAGACTAGATTAGAAGAGGAGCAAGGTGAATCTTTCTTTTAGGTAATTTCATATTGTGTACCATTTTAATTTAATATAAAAAAATTTAGTACTAATTTATCTAAGTTGCATAGCATTGATAACAAAGGAGAAGCGTAAAAAATCATCATGATACTCTTTCCCCTATGAAATTATGTCTAGACTTGATCATATGATTTTTTTATGAATCTAACATTTTTTTATCAAATATAAGTTATTTATTGGGTGTAATTATACATTAATTTATATATCTTGATGTTGTTTACTTTTATAGTCAACCAAAATGTCAATGATGTAGCAAATTTGCTAATACATTTTAGTATAACCCTTGTTCATCCTAATGGACTATAATTTTAAATTTATTACAATTACATGCATGCTACCCATTGTTTTCAAAAATTCAAATTAGCTCCTTTTAATTCATTAACCTTCCTCATCACAACCTTTTTTCCATTCAAGTATTCTCAATTTGACCAATCGGTTGATCAACCCTTTTCTCTAAGCATCAAGTTTTGTTTATGTCTAAAGGGACTAACTCTTTACTCTATCTCTTTATCACCATTTAGTGGAAGTATCATCGAGCTATTTCCTTTCAATGGAAAAGTTTCTCAATGTTTATTGTTCTTAGCTCCTTGTTTTTCCTGACACCTGACCTCTAATAGTGTTAAGTCAATGGGTTCCTCACTAGTCCTTATTGGTCGATCGCACTTTATCATTCCTATGATATACACTTCTATTGTTCCATGGTTCTCAAAGGATGTAATAGTTTGATGTTATTATAGAAGCGGCCTTGTGATCAGTGGTTGGTGTTGTGACATCAACAAGTGTTGGTATTAATACCAAATTGATGGGACATTAATTAAAATCTTTTATTTCAAATTTTGAAGCAGTACTACAGCAACCGAAGTGAAGGTATTAATTGGTCTAGGCATAAATATGTATTCCACCTTTATGATCATTTTTATTTGAGGACTCTAGGTGAAGTTGAAGGAACACACAAAGGAAGAAGTGGAAAACTAGGTTTGAAATGAGAAGCATTTTTTTTACACTTTTTGAAAATTTCTAGTTTTCCTTGCTTTTGTTGAAAGAGTGAAAGAGGGATTTTAAAACTAGCATTCATGAGCATTTTTTATTATTGCAATGGTCCTCCTTTCCTCTCCTTATTTAGTCCATACCTTCTATTAGAAACCCTAGCTCTCTATCCTTCTTTATGTTCCTATGGCTTCTAAAGTTTCTCGACATATTGAAAGAAAGTTGGAGCATATTAAAGACACAGAGGTTAGGTCATTAACAATTATTGATATAAATAGAAGGTTGTGACACCCACATAAATTCCCCGTTGCCAAGAAAACTATAGAATCAACTTTGTCTCAAGCTGGTGGTTATCTTTTTGTCATTGTTGCATGTCCAAAATTGGTCTTTACCTATGAAAAACACTATCATCCTGACTCTCATGAGATGCATAGTGTTGACCAGACCTCAATAATCAAAATTGACACAAGTACCATTTCCCTTGCACTACACATCCTCAACAGGGAAGATGAGGTGGAATTGTCCATGCAATCTGGAATGGAATTTTTTCATAGCTAGGCACATTGGTGTCTTAGTACAATTTCCCAATGTTGGTTGAATATTCCTTGGTCGGGAAAATCTAAATTTCCCCCAGCTGAAAAAAGAGTTGTTCCAAGAATAAATTGTTGATATTATTATAGTTTTATTTTCCGTAGTTGGGAGACTTGATGCTGAATATGCTGAAGAGTGGATGTGCGTGTTTATTCTTAGTGCCTATAATGATAAACATTAGGTTAACTAGGCTAAGTTGATAAGTGATGTCTTACATGAGAAACTTGTAAGATTTAAAAAAGAAAGGTAGTTTCACCTATACTACCAGTAGACCATTTTGGCTATGCTTGAGGCAAGATGATAGTGTCACAAAGGTTGCTCCTGCTTATAATCATTACCCTCAATTACAGAAAGAAGAAGGTAAGAGATGTCTTTCCTGTGTCCATGACACATTATTTATGAAAATAATGAGAGTCATCAAGGGATGTCTAGAGAAGAGATTTTTTTATGAATCCCAAGCCTTGGTAAATAATTATGGCAGTTTCTATATTTAAATCCAAAGTTTTTCTAATTTTAGGGTCGAAAGCTATGAGAAGGCACACTTGAAGTTGGCTAGGTATGCCTCAGATTATCTTGTTTTCTTGGAGCTTTGTCACCTGTAATGCCCCGCTAGGGAACCCAGAAGGACTAACCTAAACATGACACTAAGTTAACAGGATAATTTTTTTAAATTTTTTTACAAACAATAATGATAACAATGCGAAAGCAACACAATGAAGTACATGGCATACACGTAAGTACAACTCATACATAGATAACAATTCTCAAGGGTTCCTTGATGTAGAATTACTTAAGAAAAATAATGTATGAATAACAACTATAAAGACTAACATAAAGGATGCATCAAATAGATCCAATAATATACATCTCATATAATAAGATCACATATACATCTGATACCCAAGGTATACAACCTAATCAACATCCACTGCACAAGTCGCAGGGTATGCAATAATATAAAACAATACAATACAATACATCCTCCAAAGGATGATAACCAATATCCACATATGGTAAAAGTATACAACTCATGGAACTGAACAAGTCTCCAAAAGAATAAGAAGATAAAACTACAACAAATTTCATCCAAGCATAAAGAAGAACCGTCAGATCTCAATGGTAATAAGAATCAATACCACCTGACTGCGTGGAACCAAAGGTCTACTCCCACCATGCTAAAGAGATAATAACAGGTCCACTCACACGGGTATACAATACGAATACAACCATCAAATATATACAAGACCTCATAAATAAATGTAGAGGAAGATCCTAGAAGATTTTTAAACCACAATAAGGAACTCTAAACAATACCAGAGGTAACCGACACATGTAGGATAACCTAAGTTGTATATAGGGAAGTGTCATCACATAAGTCTACCCTTGAGTTACCCTAGTAGTCCCTCTTGGACCCTGACCCCCAAGTGACTCTATGTGGCTCAGTAATCCTTTCGTGAAGACAAGGATCCTAACTCTCCCATCCTAGCATGTAATAAACTCAAGGCATGGGTAGAGATTCAATTATCTTATTAGTTCATTTTAAAACCCCTTAATGTTTCATATTTTCACTTATTAAGTAACTTGTTAATGAGATACCCTAGGAGCCACTTAGAGCCCTGGACCCATTGCAAGCCACTTCCCCTCCATACACTTAGTTAACCTACCTAGGCCCATAACCCAAATATGAAGGTAATACATAAATCTCAAATTGCATCTTGCCCATACAGGAGCACATTGGTTCTCCAAAAACAATAACAATTAATAGTACCCTCATAAGGTCATAAAGCATAACTTAAACGAATAAGGTTGGGTATAAGGTATCAGGACCATGACAACATCACATAAACATGCACTGACATTTCACATAAGATACCATGAAGAAACTAAAACCCCAAAACCTCTGGTTTTACATCCTGAAGTTCATCTATCCCCAACAGATACCCAAAATGAAAACATCCCATACAAGGAAAGAATACATAGTTTATTTTGATAATCACTCAAAATACAACATGGCATAATAAATGCACTTTCAAAAAGAACTATTCAAAAACTAGTGATATACACATCTTTTGAAAGATCAAATTCAAATTTCAGTGATAGCATAGCGATATACAAATTTATATTATCCCAATTATGCAAATTCATTTATCATTTAAAATTACTAACAAATTATAATTAAATTTCTCAAGGAATATACACATTAAATCCATTATAGATTAATTTATAAAATCTACCACATATACATTAATCTATTTAATATTACTAAAAACCAAATATAATTACAAGTAAAAGTTTTTTTATATATAGAATTTCTAAAAATAGAATACCCACTACATGCGAATTCAAATTTATTAATTAATTTATTATTATTATTATTATTATTATTATTTTTTTTTTTTTTTAAATAGAATTTCTACAAAAAATAGAATTTCTAAAAATAGAATTTCTAAAGAAACATAATTTCTAAAAATAGAATTTCTAAATTTAATATTTAATTTCTTTTTCAAGAAGAGTTTTCTCTAAGCATGCAAATTGACATAAATAAGAAAAACATTCTAAATTTAATATTTAATTTCTTTTTCAAGAAGAGTTTTCTCTAAGCATGCAAATTGATATAAACAAGAAAAACATTCTAAATTTAATAATATTTTTCAAATGAAATCTTTGCATGCAAATTGATGCAAACAAGAAAAGAATTATAAACTTAATATTAATTTATTTTCAAGAAGGGTTTCTTTTTCAAGCATGCAAATTTAATTCAATTGACTTATTTTCATGCAGATCTGATCCTGGTTTTGGCAAGAACATGGCAAAGGTGAGTTTTCTACATTCAAGGTATGATATTAACATATCCAAGGGTTTAAACCCTTTCTTGACAATAATCATCAATTTTCTTTAAAAATAGACTTTTTTTTCCAAATTGAAACCCTAAGGGCAATTTTGAAACAACTTCATTTCTACATGAAAATCCTAATGCCCATTTCACATCTAACACCATAAAATGAAACCTTTTTGCCCACAAGCACAAATCTGACAAGCAAACTTGAAAGAAACTAAAAAATTCAACCAAGAACAAATTTCTCAATTTTAATCAATAAACCACACAATGATCAAATAAGAAAGATCAAACAAAGGATTCCAACTTTTCAGATGCATAGAAGACGAGGATCTGAAAGCTATAATTGACAAGAACAAGATCCTACCTTAATAACTGATGAGAGGAACAAATCCACAAATCCAAGCAAAGACGAATCCACAAATGCTCCTAAGCTTTCTCAAAACTCCAAACACCTGATTTCTCCTTCTCTCTGATTGAACCACCTCCAAAATGGCTTTCAATCTAAGGATATAGAAAACCAAGTAATTAGATTTTTAAAAAGTGAAACCCTAAAGGGAATATAAATTATCTAATTAATAATTAAAATAAATTCTTTATTTTCAATTTTCACTTAAAGCATGCATAACTCAACTTTATAATATAAAAGCAAAGTTATAATTGAAAAATGCATGTGAGAATATTTTAATTAAATAAATCAATTAATCATGCAACTTAAAGCAATATTCAATAAACCAACTTTGCACAATTAATTATAATTATTGAATTTAATATTTATTAAATCTCAATTATTTAAATCAAGACTTAATAATTAAATCAATTTATTAAATATAGGTATTTAATTATTAAATAGCCATATATTTAATATACCAATGTTTTAACCTTATTACAGGTGCAATAATTAACATTAATATTTACCATAATTATTCATTAAATAAATCAAGCCAAAAGCATCATTAAATCACCCAAAAACCATCTAAATAGATAAGCAACTGAAACAACCAACAACTAAAATATAAACACACACAAACAGGCTTACGAATCCATGTCACTTGACGGATTCAAAGACTAGGTTAGTCAATCTGATACTCATCCAATTATTAGGACAATTAGGTTTAGGGTAGGATTTAGGCCTAAATACTATCTCCCCTCTCTTACCATTGAGATTATTGTGATAGGGCACGCTCACTCCTGCCAATTCAAGAAAGACATAGCCCAGTACCTGCTAACCTTTCATCACAAAGACGAACATACATTCATATATAATATAGCAAACAATGGTTGAGACTAGTTTATCAGGTGGATCTCGCCGAAGAAAGTAACTATGAATCTATCTCATACCATATCAAGCACATCAAACAGTAATGCAAAACATACAAATGATCCATGTGCATACAAATATAAGGTCAATATTGTTAGAAAACCATAATCCAACTCAAATCCTAACATATACATAAGCATCATGAAAGAACCATAAATCACATGTACATAGAAGATATAACATACTAAGCAATGGATCAATATCATAATGATATACAATACATAAATATCCTCAAGATCAATTGAAATAAACCACACATACATAAAAAGGCCTAAAAGAGTTCGACAATTGAAACTGAAAAGCAAACTAAGAGATGGGTATTACATCCTCCCCCCCTAAAACTAGGCTTACTCCTAGAAGCCAATAACTAATCTAGCAAATAATAAAAAATGATTCACATCATAGTGCTACACTCCCTATTAATTAAGATCAAACAAGAAGATATAAATCCATGCTTATATCGAATAGAAATTTGAACAGTTCATGCAACCTTACTACAACACTCATGCAAACATATAAATTACGTAATACATTTTGTTTCCACATACAATTACAGTGCAATCTTTCCAACGTCCTCCCTTATAAATACTATCAGAGGTCCATAATGAACATGATGTAAATAATACTTATCACAAAACATGGTCAACAACACCAAACACTCAGAATAGCCACCTTTAAACTCAAAGGAAACCCCAAGTGGGAGAACTTCCAAAGTTCAACATTAAATCATAAAAGTATACAATTTCAACAATAAATCAAATGTGACTAATGCCACAATCAAGATAAAAAAATAGATTTGGATAACTAATCCAACCATAAGAAAATTCAAAAGAAATTAATGTTGACCACATACAACACAACAAGATATCAATCAACCAAAATGAATAATCAATATAAAAACACTTCACATAAAAAGGTAACTAGGAGTAGCCACACTCAAGGGAGTAAACACTTCATGACATCCAAGGTACCTCATTCTAGATGCATTAGAGAATACACATAATCACTCAAGATAGACAATGTGTTATATTTCCAATGTCATCTTTATGCAACTTCATGCAATTATGAATCATTCTCTATTACTAACATCAATGTTTAATCAATCATATTCCTAAAGCTGATCTACAACACTCACACCATACAATTCATATAACTCAAATATAATCAATTCATTTCAACATGCAATTCCAATCATGCACGATTAATAACATCACACTCCTAGGGCTAAGAAACAGTTCACTCAAGAGAAATCACAAGTCACTCAAAGAGAAAGAAAACAAGTAACAAGGATTTCTTCAAACTAGGAACTCAATCACCACAGCACATCACATACAACATACATCAATTTAATATTTAATTTCTTTTTCAACAAGAGTTTTCTCTAAGCATGCAAATTGATATAAACAAGAAAAATATTCTAAATTTAATAATATTTTTCAAATGAAATCTTTGCATGCAAATTGATGCAAACAAGAAAAGAATTCTAAATCTAATATTAATTTATTTTCAAGAAGGGTTTCTTTCTCAAGCATGCAAATTTAACTCAATTGACTTGTTTTCATGCAGATCTGATCCTGGTTTTGGCAAGAACATGACAAAGGTGAGTTTTCTACATTCAAGGTATGATATTAACATATCCGAGGGTTTAAACCCTTTCTTGGCAATAATCATCAATTTTCTTTAAAATAGACATTTATTTCCAAATTGAAACCCTAAGGGCAATTTTGAAACAAATTCATTTCTACATGAAAATCCTAATGCCCATTTCACATCTAACACCATAAAATGAAACCTTTTTTCCCACAAGCACAAATCTGACAAGCAAACTTGAAAGAAACTACAAAATTGAACCAAGAACAAATTTCTCAATTTTAATTAATAAACCACACAATGATCAAACAAAAAAGATCAAATAAAGGATTCTAGCTTTTCAGATGGATAGAAGACGAGGATCTAAAAGCTAGAATTGACAAGAACAAGATCCTACCTTAATAACTAATGAGAGGAACAAATCCACAAATCAAAGCAAAGACGAATCCACAAATGCTCCTAAGCTTTCTCAAAACTCCAAACACCTGATTTCTCTTTCTCCCTGATTGAACCACCTCCAAAATGGCTTTCAATCCAAGGATATAGAAAACCAAGTAATTAGGTTTTCAAAAAGTGAAACCCTAAAGGGAATATAAATTATCTAATTAATAATTAAAATAAATTCTTTATTTTCAATTTTCACTTAAAGCATGCATAACTCAACTTTATAATATAAAATCAAAGTTATAATTGAAAAATGCATGTGAGAATATTTTAATTAAATAAATCAATTAATCATGCAACTTAAAGCAATATTTAATAAAGCAACTTTGCACAATTAATTATAATTATTAGATTTAATATTTATTAAATCTCAATTATTTAAATCAAGACTTAATAAGTAAGTCAATTTATTAAATATAGGCATTTAATTAACATTTAATTATTAAATAGTCATATATTTAATATACCAATGTTTTAACCTTATTAAAGGGGCAATAATTAACATTAATATTTACCATAATTATTCATTAAATAAATCAAGCCAAAAGCATCATTAAATCACCCAAAAACCATCTACACAGATAAGCAACTGAAATAGTCAACAACTGAAACACAAACACAAACACACACAAACAGGCTTACAAATCCATGTCACTTGACGGATTCAAAGACTAGGTTAGTCAATCTGATACTCATCCAATTCTTAGGATAATTAGGTTTAGGGTAGCATTTAGGCCTGAATACTATCTCCCCTCTCTTACCATTAAGATTATTGCAATAGGGCACGCTCACTCCTGCCAATTCAGGGAAGACGTAGCCCAGTACATGCAAACCTGTCATCACAAAGATGAACATACATCCATATATAATATAGAAAATAATGGTTGAGACTAGTTTATCATGTGGAACTCACCGAAGAAAGTAACTACAACTCTGTCTCATACCATATCAAGCACATCAAATAGTAATGCAAAACATACAAATGATCTATGTGCATACATATATAAGGTCAGTATTGTTAGAAAACCATAATCCAACTGAAATCGTAACATATACATAAGCATCATGAAATAACCATAAATCACATGTATAGAGAAGATATAACATACTAAGCAATGGATCAATAACATAATGATATGAAATACATAAATATCCTCAAGATCAACTGAAATAAACCACACATACATAAAAAGGCCTAAAAGAGTTTGGCAATCGAAGCTGAAAATAAAACTAAGAGGTGGGTATTACATCACCATATGGTATTTGTAAATATTAAGTATGTTGAGATGAGAAAGAAGGGATACCCTTTTCCCATAAGTTTGTCTCATTTTTCATGTAAAACTAATGGATATGATAAGTTTGCTGATAAATTCCTAGGTGATTTTGGATTCAACTCTCTTCCCACAAGGACCAATTTTGATAGTAAGGGATATGTGAAGAAAAACTTTTATGGGTCCACCCAATATTGCCAGTTACAAAAATTAGATAACTTTTGGGAAGATTGTGCTGACGAAAGGTATTTTTTCAAAAGAGAATTTATGAGGTTGACCTTAGATCAGATGACTATTTTTTATATTGTTTCCTCAATTCCTAGAGGTTTTACATATGGTGGAACTTGTATGATTGATGACTCTCATAACGTTGTTCTGCCTCCTTTTAAATGGTTGAAAGCTGATGAAGAAATAAATATCAAGGGTATAACTTCTCAAGTTCTAAATAGATCAAATGTGTGGTGGCTTAATAAAATCAAGTATCATTTTGGCTCTTCATCACATATAGGGACACCTAAATATACAAATTTAGATGCCCAAACACCTCAAAGCACACATGGGAACCTAACACAAGAAGCTGGAACTTCTAGGGTAGATTCACAATCAGGTACAAGCTCCCACAAGTACCTTTTTTACTCCTTGTTTTAAAAGGGCCAATCAAAAGAAGAATAAATACTATTCTCCAATTATAGATACTAAGATCGACACAGTTCCGCCCTTTCTAGGTGAAAGTCCTAAGCCTAAAAAGGCAAGATAGATGGATAGCATGGTAATAGATCCCCAAACTAAACCACATATGCTATAAATTGTTGACTTTAATGTGGATAAAAATGAACAAGAGATCACAAAAGGGGAATTTAACATAAGAAGAATTGATATGGGGCCTTCAACTACCAAGGGATACATATATCATGTTGAGTTCTCTATCTTTTTGTTATCTAAAAGAATCAAATCCACTGAAAAGAAGAGTCAAGAGCTTTCTTAGTGTGTAGACACTCTCACCTCTTTCATATGATCTTCCTTACCTATAGAGAGTATTCCAACCAGCCTATCTTCAGGTGTATCTATCGTAGAACTTATCAACTCTAATAAGTTATAATCCGTAAAGAGAGCTCGAGCGATTGCTAAAACAGCAGATGATTGGTCAAGTCAAGTGATCATAAAAGGATTGTCTCTCATCGAACATGGCTTGAGAAACTATGACACACTTAAGGAGATGACCAATCTTCACAGAGTTGAGCTGAAAAAATGAAAAAGGATGATCGTAGGTTATCTATAGCCTTTCTAGAAATGTAGGAAATATCTAAATTGCCACCTGCTATCTTCACTTCAGAAGATATTATCTATAATTGTGATCCCAATAATATCAATCTCTACGTAGAATTACTTAATTGGAAGAAACATGTTATAAAAGAGTTTCAATCTAGTTTTACATCATCAATTGTTAAAAATATGAATCCCCTTGACACGATCTGAGAAGTCACTTCTCTATAGTGGTCATAAATATCTTTGGGGATGATGGAGGATGTTAGAATAACTGGGAGGGGAGGGGGGGTGAATCAGTGGCCTTAAAAATAATTCCAAAAATCCAACCAAAAACTTATCTCTTAAATATAATAACCTCAATTATCTTTCAATCCATCAAGATGTATGTCATAAATAAACTTTAACAAATATAAACTGCTCGGTGAGATATATTGTTTATCTTTTCTACACTTTACCGAATAGTAGTAAATAAACTTAGTGTTAACCGACCAATCTAGTTTCAATTATGTGTACAGAAAAATATCAATGCAATGAAATATATACACATTTGACACATATATTTTAACGTGGAAACCCAATATGGGAAAAACCACCTGGGACTGGTAACCCAAAATAATTTCACTCTTCTGAAGTGAGCTCAGTGAAGAGCCAACCCTGTTAAAGGTTACAATACACACTGTTAAGTGTGATCTTGTTAGATGATTTAAAAATAATAGTTTATCTTTTGACCTAGCACCCACTATGTTTTTAACAAGAAAGCCTTTTGATACTCTTGAGTATCTCAATACAATAAGGACTATTAAATCCCACTCGGTTAAGAGATTTTTTGAATCAATGGTTAAACTGATACAGTAAATGATCTGTTCAAATATACAAATTTGATTTACAAATATTAAGATCTATTGTTAGTTTTATAATACCTCTTTGATCAATATACACTTTAGTTCCTTTGCTTTCATTCTTTTTTCTACTCGGTGAATGCTTTGTCCTTTGTTGCTCGGTGTCCGCTAAATTCCTTGGCTCTATTCTTCAACCTGTATGATCAGATTTGTATGAAGAATTCTATCTTCACACAAATTATACTTAACATTCCTTTTTTCATAATGAATTCCTTGTCTCTTTATATAGACATGATTAGTCGCTCAATCTCCTTATTTTTTTGTAGATCTCTTCTTGATCCGTAAAAATCATCATGCGTTGCTTTATCCCGTAAAGCTCTCCTTTAGTTTTATTCCGTAAATCTCTCCATGATAGCTATGAATAAAACATGCTTTAAATCTTCTTCCTTGCTTTAGTTTAACTGATCGTTGAAAATAAAGCAATCAATCAGTCAATCCCTAAATATAGCTCTGCCAGCTAAGCAATTTTTTTGTTCTTTAACTTTAGTTAAGCTCGGTCATCATCTTCAGTTATGCTCAGTCATCAAATCCACTTTACTACGGTGCTCAGTATACACTATGAAATATTCGGGGTTCACTATCACTCGGTGTATACTGACTTTTTTTGTTTTACCGACAACATAAACTTTGTCTCTTCAGATCTTCAAGGTTGTGATATTATGTGAATGAATAATCAAACCATATCGAGTTGACATCAATGACAATACAATACATTAACTATTTTAATGCCTTGCATTCACTTTTGCATCTCAGTGATCATTAACTTATCATCCTCAAACATTCAATCAATTATAGTTCACCAATCTCTCCCTTTGGCATTAATGACAACATACTATGAAATATGTAGTATATAAAAATATGCCATAACATACCACTTATTGATGAAGGGGGACTCCCCTTAATACCGCAAACACACTATAGAAACAAAGAGAAACAACATAAATTTGCAAGAATATGAAATTGGCTTCTTATTGGCTCCACAAATGTGGAATTACAAACTTCAGAATTACAATATCAAAAGCCACATGGGCATCCCTTACAATAATCTGTAGGACAAAGCCTTAAATAACCACCCAGAACTGCCCTAGAAAACACCACGAGCCTTCCTTAAATAGGCAATTTTATACCACCCGAGAAGGTTCCAGAAATCTATCCATTAAGGTCGACTACCCTTAGCATTTAATTATTTTTCACTTTTATTACAAAAGGATCGACTTTAAATATTTACAAAACATGAGATTAGGTAGCCCAACTTTCGGAAGCCATAACTTTTGAACCGTAGCTCCGATTGGCTATTATAACCACTTTCCAGAAAGGGGAGATCGCGATCTACAGTGCTTA
>MU225641.1:1008208-1022012 GCA_018584345.1 Thuja plicata
TCTCTATTATTTTGATTGAAATTATTTCCCCTCTGACCCTGACTACTACTGGCCTCATCCTTCTTTTTCTGATCTTCATTTCGGCCTCCATAAGATCATCCACCAGATCTTCCACCGCGACCTCTTCTGCTTTTCCTACTTTCAAACTTCTTGTTCAACTTTTCCTCTACCTTTAGGGCAAATTGGTAGGCCTCTTCAATGCTATTCATTCAAATCAGGTTCAACTCCTCCTGAATGCTCGGCCTCAACCCATTAAGGTAACGGGCAACTTTCTCCTTGTCAGCTTCCGCATGGCCTGTTCAGATGAGGATTCGATAGAACTCCTCTGTATACTCTTGGAAGGATTTTCCTGCTTGCTTCAAACTTTGCATTTTCTTCAGTAGGTCAAGCTCATAATCAACAGAAATGAACTATCGCTTCAACTTATCCACCATATGATCCCATCTTGTGATTTTATCCTTTCCTCTTCAATTTCACTCTAATTGGATCTCCTACCACCAGATCTTCACATGAACCTTTAGTCTGGCCTTCGCAAACTTGACCCGATCAGGATCCTCAATATCTTCATACTCAAAATATTCTTCACATTCGTTGATCCAGTCAATTAACTCCTCTGGGTTAAGATTCCTTGAAAATGTAGGAACCTCAATCTTAGGTCTTTTCCCAATCTTGAAAATTTCTTGGAAAAGCCTTTCTTCTTCTGGATTCAAAACTTCAACTTCTTCTTGATCATTATTTCCTTCTTCAGCTTCATCCTCACTTTCATTTCTAACATTAAGATTCATTCATCTGCGAATCTCTTCGTGCAATGCTCACACTTGTCTCTGGAGCTCTCTAACCTCAGGTGTCACAATGCCAACTCTTCCACCACGTTCCCTTAGTGGAGGCATTTTCGTGATACACGCTGAAACCCTAACCATGGTCCTGGTGCAAACTGCCTCACAGTCGGCGATCTGTTTACACACTCAGGAACTCTTGCTCTGATACCACTTGATGAAGGGGGACTCCCCTTAATACCACAAACACACGACAGAAACAAAGAGAAATAATAGAAATTTGCAAGAACAGAAAATTGGCTTCTTATTGGCTCCACAAATGTGGAATTACAAACTTCAAAATTACAATATCAAAAGCCACATGGGCATCCTTTACAATAATCTGTAGGACAAAGCCTCAAATAACCACCCAGAACTGCCCTAGAAAACACCATGGGCCTTCCTTAAATAGGCAATTTTCCACCGCCTGAGAAGGTTCCAAAAATCTAGCCATTAAGGCCGACTACCCTTAGCATTTAATTATTTTTCACTTTTATTACAAAAGGATCAGCTTTAAATATTTACAAAACATGAGATTAGGTAGCCCAACTTCCGGAAGCCATAACTTTTGAACCGTAGCTCCGATTGGCTATTATAACTACTTTCCGGAAAGGGGAGATCACGATCTACAGTGCATAACTTGCAAAGTACTAGTCAGCCAGGGTTTTGACCTCGATTCGGAGCCTCTAAGGTCCTGAAAATTGAGCTCAAAGATTTTGCACCCTAAAATCTCAACAGTAAATCCTTAATAACTTCACCAATACAGATGATCTGGCAATGAAATTCAACTGGCATTCTTATATGACTAAGATGAACCTTCACCTGGAAAATTAGAACATTCTGAGTTCAAACGACCAACTTACTAAAAATAGTAAGTTTCCAAAAATAGCAGCTTTGTACAAAATAGCTCTTATTGAATAGATAAACACATATTTTTGGGTGATGCAAGATTGCCCTTACACCCAGGATGCTCCTGCACCACTTATTGTTCTATAACCAATTCAAATATATGAATCTCAGTAAGTTCTTCTAGCTTAGATTTGATTCTATTGTGTGCTCTCCCTTTCTTCATTCCCTTCAATGGATAGGTGTAGCAATTCTATTTTCTGATTTTGTCTCTCCCTTTCTTGTAGAATCTCTTCTCCCTTTTCTAAATAGATATGTAGTGTTAACTCTTTCTCTAATTCTCTCCCTTTGATGGATGGTTATTTCATTGAATCTTTCTCTCCCTTTAGACGTTCTTCTCCTTGATAGATATTTCATTGAATATCTCTCTCCCTTTGACAATAATACCAAAAAAATATACATCTCTGTAGTAGCCATCAATATTTTTCTCCCTTTGAAGCTTTCTCTCCCTTTGGTGGACTGATATGTCATTGCAGTCCATATCTCAACTTGCATCAACATGATTAATCTTCTGATAATGTGTAGGCTGGTGCAGCCTCCAAGTCAGCTTAGTGACCAGTAGACAAGGGATGAACCCCTAGTTTATTCCTTAGGTATTCAAATTTATCTTTTGGCAATGGTTTTGTGAATATGTCTGCTAGTTGTTCCTTGGATTGTACATATTCTAGTATCAAATGTTTCTCTTGTACTTGTTCCCTTAAGTAATGATACTTAATAGCTATGTGCTTTGTCTTAGCATATATGATAGGGTTATTTGATATGTTTATAGAACTAGTATTATCACAATAGATAATTACTCGATCAAGAATTTCTTCATTCATACCTTTCAACAATTGCTTGATCCATGCAATGTTAGAGAAATTTGCAGCAGCAGCTACATATTCTTCTTTTGTAGTTGATTGAGCTATGCATCCTTTCTTTTTACTTATCCATGTGACAAGTTTTTCACCCATAAAGAATGCTCCTCCTGTAGTGCTCTTTCTATCATCTATGTTTCCAACCCAATCAACATCAGTATAAAATTGTAGCTCAAATTTTCCTACTTTATTTTACCACAAACCATAGTCTTTAGTATTCTTTAGATGTCTCAAAATTCTTTTAACAACAGTCATTTGTGATTCTTTAGGATTAGCAGAGAATCTTGCAATTATACCAACTGCATGTGTTATATCAGGTCTAGTGTGTAAAACATACATTAGTTTGCCAATCATAGATCTGTATAAGGTCTGATTTACCTCGGTTGTCTTGTCTTCCTTTGTCAATTTGCATCTAGTTTCCATAGGTGTTCCAACTAGTTTTGGGTCCTCCATCTTGAATATCTTCAGAACTTCTTTTATGTATTTGGATTGTGCGATGTAGAGGCCTTCAGTCTATTGTAGAATCTGTAGACTAAGAAAAATTTGATCTCTCCAAGCATTGATAGAAAAATTTGATCTCTCCAAGCATTGACATTTCAAATTCTTTGCTCATTTCATCAACAAATGACTTGCATAGCATATTATTACCTCCAAATATGATATCATCAACAAATATCTCAACAATCAAAACTTTATCATCAATATCTCCTTTCAAATACATATTATTGTTGTCATGACTTGTTCTAACAAATCCAATACTAATGAGATAAGAGTGAAGTCTTTCATAACATGCTCTTGGTGCTTGTTTTAATCCATAAAAGGCTTTGTGTAGTTTACAAACCATGTTCCTCTTGTAAGGATCAACAAACACTTCAAGTTGTTCAATGTATACCTCCTCTTCTAGTATTCCATTCAGAAATGCAGATTTAACATCCATTTGGTATACTTTGAATCCTTTAAAAGCCGAATAAGCAAGTATAATTCTTACTCCTTCTAGTCTAGCAATGGGTGAAAAGGTTTCTCCATAATCAATACCTTCTTCTTGTGCATACCCTTTGCATACCAGTCTTGCTTTGTTCCTTGTGACCTCTCCATTCTCATTGAGTTTTTTTTTGAATATCCATTTGGTGCCAATAACATTTTTGTCACTCGGTCTAGGTACTAATGTCCATGTTTTATTCTTCTCAATCTGTTCAATCTCTTCATTCATTGCACTAACCCATTCTTGATTCTCAAGTGCAGTGTTAACAAATTTAGGCTCAAAATCACAAATCAAACATCTAGTGTTAAGAGATTTACTTCTTGTTCTCATTCTGGCTCTTTTGTCCCCAATGAGCTAGTCATGTGGATGTGTCTTTTGACATATTTAGCAAGTATAGGTTTAGATCTTTGTTCTTTATTTTGATCTTCATCACTCGGTTCAGCATTGTGAGCATTTTCATGATTCTCAGTGTGTGCAGCTTGTTGCTCGGTTGTATTGTTCTATCGCTTGGGCAAGATGTTAGGTTCTTCTATGTAGACAAATATGTTGTAATCTTCAGGTTCCTTTGTGCTTTCCTCATCATTTTTCTTATCAAATTCATCCACTTTAACATTTACACTTTCAATGATTTTGTTAGAAGATTTGTTCAGATATTTATAAGCTTTGCTTTTAGTAGAATATCCTAGAAATATTCCTTCATCACTTTTAGAGTCAAGTTTCCCATTTCTATAATCTTTCAGTATATAACATTGACTTCCAAAGATTCTAAAGTAACTCACATTTGGTGTGTATCCATACCATAGCTCATAAGGTGTCTTATTTGTATCTTTCTTCAATTGAACTCAGTTTAGTGTATAGACTATAGTACTTACAACTTCTCTCCAGAATGTTTGTGTGATGCCTTTTTCAATCATTAGTGTTATGGCACAATCAATAATTGATCTATTCCTCCTTTCAACAATCCCATTTTGTTGTGGTGTTCTCAGTGCAGAAACATGTCTTGTAATCCCATGCTCATTACAAAAGTTAGTGAATTCATCATAAATAAATTCTCCTCCTCTATTTGATCTTAAACATTTCAATTCTTTTCCACTTTGTTTTTCAACTTTATCTTTATACCATTTGAACATCTTAAATGCTTCAGATTTATCTTTTAAGAACACAACAGTCATCATCCTAGAATAATCATCAACAAATAGAATAAAGTATCTATCACCATAATAGCTCTTTGTTCTCATTGGTCCACATAAGTCAGTATGGACTAACTCTAGAATAGCATTAGATGTGTAGGTTTTGCTCTTGAAACTAGACTTTGTCATTTTTCCTATTTGATAATTCTTACACATAACATGGTCGGGCTTTGAAATACTCGGTAAGCCTCTCACTTTTCTTTTCTTACTTATCTTAACCATGTTGTCAAAATTCATATGACATAATCTTTTATGCCACAACCAAATGTCTTCATTTCTAGCCAATAAACAAGTGATCTCAATATCATCAAGATAGAATAGATTACCTTTTGTTTGTTCACCAGTACCGATCAACTTTCCTTTTCCATTATAGATCATTTCCTTTTTGTTCTCAAATGTAACTCGGTGTCCTGTGTTGTTCAGCTGTGAAAAACTCAACAGATTATAGTTAAGTCCTTTCACCCAATATGCATTTTCACATCTGATCAGATTATTCAACATGATGGTACCTTTTCCTTCAACTAGGCAAGGTGATTCATTACCCATCCTAACTGATCCATCATTATAATTCAAAAGTTTCAAAATTTTCTTTATCTCTATTCATGTGATGAGTACAACCACTATCAATAATCCAGACATAATTTTTACTAACTTTAGATATGAGTTATGTTTCAACATACCTTTCTTCTTCGTCTGAGTCATCCTTCATAGCAACAAATACTACCTCAATATCTTCATCAAAATAGTGTCAGATTTTTTAGCTTTGTTCTCAACCAGGTAACAAGCCTTCTTTCCTTTCCCCTTGCAATCTCAGTTATCTCTTCTGTCAGAGTGTCGGTTGCTTCTATAGTCTCGGTCATCACTTCTGGCATACTTCTTTTCATAAGATCTGTCATTGTTTCTTTCATCCTTTCTCTTATTACGGCATCTAGCAGCAAAATGTCCAATTTCTTTGCAATTAAAATAGACCACTGATAATTTACCTTTATATCTTCCTTTACCTCTATGTTATATCCTAGCCATTAGTGCTTCAAGTTTATCAAGTTCTTGTTCATCACTATCACTATCACTATCATTTCTCATAGTGTGTTTGTTACTAGATTTGCTTATTTTCAGAGAAGACTTGAATGCAGACTCAATAGTAGGTAAGACACTGTTGTCATAGTTGTTCATCTCAAATGAAATAAGTCTACCAATCAAACTATCAAGAGTAACATTGTTATTTGCTACTGCTCTCATTTCTTGAATTACAGATACTCTAATAGCATAAAAAGGCAGTAAGATTCTCAAAATTTTACCTACAACTGTTTCTTCCTCAATTACTCCTCCTACTCCACGAATAGCATTAACAACTTCTTTGATTCTGTCACTATATTGAGTGATGTTTTCTCCTTCTTTCATTCTCAGGTCATCAAACTTTCCTCTTAGGCTTTTGGCTTTAGCTCTCAGCACATTGGTATCTCCTCCATGTACTAGCTTGAGTTTTTCCCACATTTGCTTTGTAGAGGTGCATGATTTCACATCCTCAAATTCAACATCAGTTAGTGAAGAAGCAAGTTCTATCATCATAGAATTGTATTCACGTTTCTCTCTCAATTGATCAACAGTCAGAGGTCCAGTAGGTGCAACATATTCAATATCCAAGTGTTGTGTAACATCATTTCCAGTACTAGATAGATGAAGTCTTATCCTTCTTTGCCATGATGCAAAGTTGTCCTTGTTCAACTTAGGCACATCCCTTTTACTCATCTTGTGATCTTTAGCTTAAGTCCCTTTAAACTTTCCTTCCAAGCACCAAAGCTCTGATACCAATTGTTAGAATAACTGAGAGGGGGGGGGTGAATAATTCCAAAAATCCAACCAAAAGCTTATCTCTTAAATATAATACCCTCAGTTATCTTTCAGTCCATCAAGATGTATGCCATAAATAAACTTTAACAAATATAAACTGCTCGGTGAGATATATTGTTTATCTTTTCTACACTTTACCGAATAGCAGTAAATAAACTTAGTGTTAACCGACCAATCCAGTTTCAATAATGTGTAAAGAAAAATATCAATGCAATGAAACATATACACATTTGACACATAGGTTGTAACGTGGAAACCCAATATGGGAAAAACCAGCTGGGCCTGGTAACCCAAAATAATTTCACTCTTCTGAAGTGAGCTCGGTGAAGAGCCAACCCTGTTAAAGGTTACAATACACATTGTTAAGTGCGACCTTGTTAGATGATTTAAAACTAACAGTTTGTCTTTTGACCTAGCACTCAATATGTTTTCAACAAGAAAACATTTTGATACTCTTGAGTATCTCAATACGATAAGGACTGTTAAATCCCACTCGGTTAAGAGATTTTTTGAATCAATGGTTAAACTGATACAGTAAATGATATGTTCAAATATACAACTTTGATTTGAAAATATTCAGATCTATTGTTAGTTCTACAATACCTCTCTGATCAATATACACTTTAGTTCCTTTGCTTTCATTCTTTGTTCTGCTTGGTGAATGCTTTGTCCTCTGTTGCTTGGTGTCCGCAAAATTCTTGGCTCTATTCTTCAGCCTGTATGATCAGATCTGTATGAAGAATTCTATCTCCACACAAATTATACTTAGCATTCCTTTTTTCATAATGAAATCCTTGTTTCTTTATATAGACATGATTAGCCGCTCAATCTCCTTGTTTTTGTTGTAGATCTCTTCTTGATCTGTAAAACTTGCCATGCATTGCTTTATCCCATAAAGATCCCCTTTAGTTTTATTCCGTAAATCTCTCCATGATAGTTGTGAATAAAACACACTTTAAACCTTTTTCCTTGCTTTAGTTTAACTGATCGTTGAAAATAAAGCAATCAATTAGTCAATCCCTAAATATAGCTCTGCTAGCTAAGCAATTTTTTCATTCTTTAACTTCAGTTAAGCTCGGTCATCATCTTCAGTTATGCTTGGTCATCAAATCTAGTTTACTGCGGTGCTCGGTATACACTGTAAACTGCTCGATGTTCAGTTGCTTGGTATACACTTTCTCTGTTACTACTGTGCTTAGTATACACTGTGAACTGCTCGGGGTTCACTGTCACTTGGTGTCTACTAACTTTTTGTTTTTTACTGACAACATAAATTTTGTCTCTTCAGATCTTCAAGGTTGTGATATTATGTGTATGAATAATCAAACCATATCAAGTTGACATCAATGACAATACAATACATTAACTATTTTAATGTCCTGCATTCACTTTTGCATCTCGGTGATCATCTACTTATCATCTTCAAACATTCAATCAGTTATAGTTCATTATGGGGAGAGATATTGTAAATAGATGTTGTGAAGAGCGCCTTCTGCCAAAAGGTTAAGGACGATCTCTCTACAATAAAATTTTATTTCAGGTCCCTTGAACAAATAAAGAATGCAATTTTAGTGCTAGATTCTATCAATGATGAAGTAAAGGATATTCCATGGGAGACAATAGAGATTAGTAAGAAGGTAAAGAGATGGAAGATAAGAGTTGGGGTAAAGTTTAAACCTACTAAGGGATTCATATCACTGGTACTTGTTAAATTTAATGCATACAAGAAAAAGGTAAATCTACAGGCAACACACCAAATCCAAAGTGATGCAGTGGATGCAACAACACAGGTGCAACAAGAGAATTAAGAGCTAGAGGAGCTTGAAAAAGAAGTCGATGCAGATGGGGATTTTAATTAATTAGTGTTCTCTATTTGTTTAATTTCATGATTTTCATAACTCAAAACTATAGGCTCTTGAGGGCCATCTTTATTTTATGATATGTTTATTTTAAACTCTTTTAAAACCGTAACTAATCTTTGGGGTGGTTATCTTCAAGAAATCGTCGGTTACCAAAGTTAGTCTCGAAATTGAATGCTTATTTATAGTAAATTTTTGATGTGTGTACGAAATTAGAAAAAGATTATCTCTGAGAATACTTTAATGAAATATAGTATCTGAAAGTAATTTTCTGTGAATTATGAATTGAGTTTTGCAGTTTATGGAATATTTTTCTTCCTATTTTGAATGGTGATTTTGATAAGATAGTATCATACATATGTTGATTTATGATTTTAGTTACTTGATTATTGTTTCATTATGCAACTTTGTGTGGAATTGGAATGGAAATCTATAGTTTTTGAATGAGTTTTGAGGTAAAGGAAATTTTGTGTTCCATTTGTGTTATCCTATTCTGATTATTTATTTCCTTTTAAAGGACTTTTAGGTTAAAACTTCCATACCTTACTTTTTTCTGGTTAAAAGCATCTTGGTTATTTTTCTTTTATTTTCAAAGTCATAAGAAGGCAGTTGCATCTTCTAAAATAAGCAAAGAGCAGGTGTAGAAGGTCATCATACTTGACTCAACTGTTGCTTCAGATTGCCAGTTATTGGGCACAATATTTTGTAAGAGTTAAGTGGTAAAAATATGCAACCAAAATATGGCTTTTAAAGATGACACATAAATAGCCTCAAATCAGATTTATCATCACAAACCCTCATATCCAAACTTATCCTTTACAAATAATTATATCTAAAAAAGGGAGAAATGATAAGTCAATGTATTTTTTTTCATATTTTACAATGAATGAGAAATGAAAATGTTGCTTGCAAAAATGAATTCCTGATTTATAATAGAATAGGCAACCATAACACAAAAAGAAAGACACGCCTCTTCACATATGATAGGATAGGTGACCATAATACAAAAGTAAATCCCTACAATATGGATTCATTGTCTATGATAAAGATTGAGTCTCCACAATGGTTCTAGTCCATGAAATTTTATTATGATGAGTTCTCTAGTATTCTACCACACCATATATTAGTGCACCCACCAACCTTGGAAGAATAGGAGCTTATAATTAAATAATAAATCTAGCCCACTAGCCTAGCACAATTTGCCACCATTTTATTGAACTTTGCCAAATCCAATAGAGTTGGAGTGCTTGTTATGTGGGAAAACAAGATTGAGGTCTCCTAGAAGACAAGAAGAGATTGAATTTGATGGAGAAAAATGTAAGTATTAAGAATGTTACTAATTTTGTGTTTAGTGCATGTTTCTTACTCAATTACGAGGGGTTGTTTTACACAAATGATGGACTTGTCTAGAAAAGGTAGATTATGATATTACATATACAACATCAACTTTAGTAGACTACCCATGAGTTTAGGCATGAGACCAAATTAGAGAAACAAAGTGGACTTAAGAGTGGGTATAGATAGACATAAAATTCTTTATTCCTATCCCTATATGTGATGCTTAATCCTTGTGAAGTCTATGAGAATTGGTGACATTAAATGAGAATGAAGTGGGTAAATAGGGAGAGTGATGATTAGGTTAAGGGTTAAAATATTGAAGTCAAAGTGTTTGACATACATAATTTGTTCAAGTAACATTTGTTAATAAAATAAACACTAACGATACTAAAATGTGAGATATTAGATTTTTAAATTAGGATTTAAAAATTTAATTTAGGACTTTACATATAAGGAAGCCTCAATTATAAGCAAAAGCATATGAAATTGAAATGACCATGGAGAATCATTCATGCACAAATATAAGATTCTTTATATATTTTTTTGGAGGTTGGATACAATGTATGTTTATTAGACTTTCTAACATTTGTATCCATGGATACAATGTATGTTTATTAAACTATATGTATTCATCCTTACTATCCACATTGCATGGTAATATAACTCTCCCTCCATGATATTCAAAAGAATTATTTAATGACTATAGTCTATATAATAAGCTATCTATATTCATCCTTACTACCCAAACCAATGAACAACAAGATTTGAACTCTTAACTCACATGTAAAATATAATAAATTTTTATGGAAATTTGATATCAATTAGAAAATCAAATAAAAAATCGCCTTATACGAATTCTTTGTCAGACTTGTATTGAAAGGAGCGTAAGCCATGCAAATTGCAACGTTCTGCGTTGGATAACAAAATAAATGTTTCTGATCTGGCGAAAGAATAAATGTGCTTTTATCATTTCTGCAGAGAAGGAAAGAAGTAAAGAACGGGCAAACTTGTCAAACTTGTATTTAGTGCACGCGGAAGCGGCTGAGTAAAGCCTGTCAAGCCTGCAAATTGAAATTGCATGATATTGGCATGAAATCTAAGCAAAGACATGGGTACTACTAAACTTCTAAAGCAAAGGAAAAAGGCTTTAAACTTTCTCTAATGGGCCACTTCATTGGTATCCACAATTCAAAACCTGCTAATCCACCATGAAATCATTTAGTTAATAATTTCAAAAAACAGATGGAAAATAAATAAAGGAAGCGAGTCTCTGACAGTGACCGTGAGAGATACGCTGGCCCACGTGTGACGCGTTTTCCGTACTCACTACTGTAATTCTGGAGAAAACCTCTGGTAAGGAGAAAGGTGGTTTTCCCTCTTTCCTTTGATGCACAGCTGTTAGGGGTGTTCTGAAGAGTTGATTCTTGATTCTCATGTCACGTAAGCTTATTCGACTAAATTAATGAGAAGCAGTGGCTTAACCTAGGTCTAGAAGCCTAAGATCGAAAAAGTGTTACTTTTATGTACATGATTGAGCCTCGTTTACTTGTTTGGAGAGACAGTTTTAGTGTTCCGACTGACATAAAATATGACAAATCCACCTGTTCCCTGTGACATAGTTAACAGCAAAAACAGAGTGTGAATGACTTTTTAATGGGGTTGGGAGTAATGATGGTGGGGGGGTAGATGGGAAGGTTAAAAGGAAGCAAGCGAACAAGCCAGCTAGAGAGATAAAACAATGATCTCTTGTTTATACATATACAATGTATATGATGCATTTCTCATAGAAGCAGCCTGAAGCCATTAGCCAGGCATTTGAGGTGGGTTTGTTTCCACAATGCAGCATCTGGGCGCTGTTGGAATGGTAGTTTGGCATTTGGGTTTTGTTCTGTTGCTCTCATGTCAGCTAGATAGTGTATTAGGTGATTTGGGAAGGCCATTGACAGATTCAGATATCATACGCAGACAGCTATTGGCCATTGA
This sequence comes from Thuja plicata, assembly GCA_018584345.1. NCBI lineage: Eukaryota > Viridiplantae > Streptophyta > Pinopsida > Cupressales > Cupressaceae > Thuja > Thuja plicata. The sequence goes on from MU225641.1 coordinate 1,019,990, forward strand.
AGGGAATGAGTTTGAGTTTGGGGAGAGGGTTGTGGTTGATCCAAGTCTTGTATTCCCTAATCCAAGGCTCAGGAATGCTTACATTGCTCTGCAAGCATGGAAATCTGCTATTTTTAGTGATCCTTCCAATGTGACTGGCAACTGGGTTGGAGCAGATGTGTGTAGCTACAATGATGTCTTCTGTGCTCCTGCACTGGACAACAGCAGCATTCAAGTTGTAGCTGGCATTGATCTGAATCATGAAGACATTGCAGGCTATCTTCCAGAGGAGCTTGGTCTTCTCACAGATCTTGCCCTGTTTCATATAAATACCAATAGGTTCTGTGGTATTGTGCCTAAGAGCTTCAAGAACCTCACATTGCTGTTTGAGCTGGATATCAGCAACAACAGATTTGTTGGGCCATTTCCCACTGTAGTCATCTCGTTGCCTTCATTGAAGTACTTGGACATTAGATTCAATGATTTCGAGGGTAAGCTGCCATCTGAGCTCTTTGACAAGGACCTAGATGCCATCTTTGTTAACAACAACAGGTTTCAGTTTGACATTCCCTCAAATCTGGGGAACTCCCCTGTTTCTGTTGTTGTCTTCGCCAACAATCACCTCAGGGGATGCTTGCCTTCAAGCATTGGCAACATGGCTGCTACTCTGAACGAGATCATTGTCCTCAACAACAACTTAACAGCTTGCCTGCCTTCTGAGGTTGGTATGTTGACAAACGTTACGGTTTTTGATGCGAGTTTCAACAAGTTCGTAGGTTCTCTGCCAAACAGCATTGGGAATATGGTGAGCTTAGAGCAGCTGGATGTAGCACACAACACGTTTTCAGGAATGATTCCCCAGACCATCTGTGCGCTGCCCAACTTGATCAACTTCACGTATTCCTACAACTTCTTCACAGGGGAGGCGCCTAATTGCTTGGCTCTGCCGTCCAGAGGAGTTGTCTTCAATGACCGGTCCAACTGCATTCCTGGTAGGCCTGCCCAACGTTCTGTCAGGCAATGTGCTTCATTCCTTTCTCGTCCAGTTGCTTGTTCTTCATTTAAGTGCAATGCTTTTACAACTCCAGTGCCATCTCCTGCTCTCCCATCTCCCCCTGTATCCTTTCCCTCACCTGCAAAACCCACTCCACCATCTCCACCCTCACAGTCACCATTGCCACCTTCGCATCCATTTCCATCTCCATTCCAACCGCCCTCTCCCACAATGCCATCACCAACACCACCCTTTTCAGTATCACCCTCTCCTAAGGTGCCATCTCCAACACCGCCCTCTTCATCACCACCCTCTCCTACAGTGCCATCTCCAACTCCACCTTCTCCATCATCCCCCTCTCCTACAGTGCCATCTCCAACACCGCCCTCTTCATCACCACCTTCTCCTACAGTGCCATCTCCAACTCCACCTTCTTCATCATCCCCCTCTCCTACAGTGCCATCCCCAACACCACCTTCATCATCATCCCCCTCTCCTACATTGCCATCTCCAACACCACCTTTTGGATCATCACCCTCTCCAACAGTGCCATCTCCAACACCACCTTATTCAGTATCACCCTCTCCAAAAGTTCCATCACCTACCATACCATCTCCCTCATATCCCTATCCTCACTCCCCTCCGAAATTCCCACCATCACCACCGTCACCATCACCATCACCACCACCTCCTCCACCTCCCACTAGGTACTCACCATACACACCACCTCCTGTCTACTACCCACCATCCCCATCCCCACCTATATCAACTGGTTCCCCGCCTCATCCAAATCCTGTTCCCTGCCACCAATCACCACCGCCTCCTTCCCCTCCATTTCACTCTCCTCCACTTCCATCTCCGATCTTCCATCAGTACTCCCCACCGCCGCCTCCAACTTACTCTCCACCACATTATTCATATCCTCCTGCTCATCATTATACTTATCCTCCACCATCTCCAACTCCACCTGTGCACTATTATGCACCACCACCTCCATCCCCACCACCACCTCCGCCATGTCAAGAATACCCCTCACCATCACTGCCTCCT
>MU225641.1:1027005-1042477 GCA_018584345.1 Thuja plicata
TCAGGGTTATCTCTCGTAGCAAGTAGACAATGAACTCGTGATTGAGAAAGAGAAGATTTTATGGACTTAGGTTTAAAGGAAAGGTGCTGGTGTAGTGCAACTTCCTTGGGTGGTCCTAGATCTCATAGTGAGCTTTGGACCTAGGAGGTATGATGTACTTCCAACCTAAGAATTCTCTAAGTTAATTATGTCGGTGGTTTTTACTCAATTGTGGGCTATGATGATCCTCATCAGGTACTTTGGTGGTTGAGGTGGCTTATTATCATAATACGCTATATGCTTGTACCTGGGTCACATCTTTGAAGTTTTAACTTTAAGTCTTTAAGTTGAAGTGTTAACTATTCCGTATCAAATATGAAATATCTTGAATCTTGATCAATGGTGAAGTATCATACTATCATATTCATTATCCATTGACAATATCAAATGATCTATTTTTGTATGTTTCTTGCATTTCTTTGCATATATATATATATATATATATATATATATATATATATATATGCATCCAAATCCAAACGCACCGGCATCCCCCCAAAAAAAATTTTCACGCATCTGCGCACCCGCATCCCGCATCTGCATCCGCGCACCCGCATCCCGCATCCCGCATCCGCATCCGCATCCGCATCCGCACCCGCACCCGAATCGGTAACTTAGGTATTTACAAAACATTTCGAAGGGCACATAATTGTGATTATCTATGTGCTCCTCTGTCAACTCTTCACCAATGTTATGGCACAATGTTAGCAGATAGCAAACAGAGGGTGGGGCTGCCCCAAGTACAAATTTGGATGGAGACACTTTTTCTTATTAGTGCTTTTAGTCTAGATATTACTACCAATGCCCCCTGTAATGTTAATATTGATTGATATTTCTAGAATGATTCATTGATAATATTTAAATGTTGCAATGAATGCTTTAAATACTAAAGATATAATGGAATGTTGTACAAGTGTGAGTCAAAATAATTCATATTTTTAGAGTACAAGACTGAAATAGACATTAGAAGTTGCACTTAATAAATGTAAGGAATATTTGAAAATAGGTACAAATAATGTTTGTGGTGGCTCTTTATTCAAGAGGTTCTTCCCTTGTTTGGGTCTGGCTATTTCTCTGCTTCTGGCGGAGGAGAAAGAAAAAGAAAAGATGATGTTGCTGATGGCTGGTCGGTTCTTGACCAGGATGCTTGGGTCTGATCATAACATCCTCCTTTAGCTAACACTGCTCTTGCAAATAAATATATAGATTTCAATTGTTACAAATACACAAATTTTAAATTAACTTTTTATTTAATTTTATTATCTGAAATGCACATATATTCTTTAAAATGATTAAAAAACATGATTTCATATAAACATGGCCAACTATTATTGGACCAAAATGCAGGGCAAGAGTTGAATTTGGTGAGGCACATGCGCTGCAGGCACATGCGCATGTTAATGGATTTCACAGCACTTGGAGGGACCCTACTATTTTCTTGGATGGTGGGTCGCTGCAATTTGATTGTCGGTGATGCCACAGCATCAATAACGATATTTTACAATACTAAAATACAATAATGCAACCTTTTCCCCATAACAACTATTTAGATTAATAAATTATTTGGACAGTCCAATGTTTGAAATATCATATTTTATAATCATTACTTTAATTAATCCTTCTTAATTAGTTATCGTACAAAAGTATATTTTATTTAAATAAAAATATTTCTTTTATAAAATGTATTTTAAAAATTATTCATAGCTTAATCTAAATCTATTATTTGTTTAAAATTTTATTAATTACATATTTTAAATATAAAAATCTTATTATATTTATAAGATTTTAAATGTTTTGTTAGTAATTTTGTAATTGGAGCAGCAAGTTAATCTTAGAGGAAACTTCATGGTTAAGCATACTTATAAGGGAATTGTCCTGAAACGGAATGACCTTTAGAAAAAACCTATTGCATTACCTTGTTGTTCCATTCATTCTCATTTATTCTTATGAACGATGGGTAAATTTGACTCAAAAAGTACTCAATTAGATTGTGTAATAATATCAAAGAATTATAAATATTTTATAAATAAAATAAGTTAAATTTATAATTGAGTTTGATTTCCAGATTCTATTGTATAAATTTTTTTGCATCAACGTTTAGGATCACATTCTATGATCTATCATCAACACGGAGAACAATAAAATAAGTTAAATTCATTTTATTCAATTTCCACCACTAACATCTTTTCACCAGAAAAATATATCTTTGACCAAATTTCAAAAAATAGAAAATAAAATAAATTTAATTTAATTTTTTTATTATTAGAATTTGGCCAGGGCACCTGCATTCCGAACTATCAGAACTATATGAAACGCTTTCCAAGAACTATACCGATTCAAATCGTACCTTTTGCCTTGGGAAATTTGTGGAACTTTAATGAAGTTTAAAACAACCCGAAGGAGTAGGTGAATTTGGAAACATGTTTGAAAACCGTCAAATCGCAGAAACAATCAATTGCGTAGGGGAAAACAGAAAGTTTGAGAGTCGAGAAAGGAAGAGTACGTTGTAATTGAGGACAGCTCACTCCTATTTTTTCACATTTCCCTCCTATTTATCAATATTATTTAAAGCACGTACGATCAATTTTATGAGGAGTTACAACCGTGAAAAGGAAAGCAAGTGTAATTAAGGTTACTGTTTTTATTACAAATTAAGAATTGTTCAAATAGTACAATGGTAAGAAATTTAGTAGTTGGGAGAGTATTTTGTTAGTTATGTGATTTTTTAAAAATTTAAAAATTGAAGATGATTTTTAAATTTGGGTTTTTAAATTTTATGAGATTTTTACAATTTATTAAATTATTTTTCAGTTGTCTGGATTTTAGAGTGTTTATTTTTAGTATGAATGTTTCCATTATATTATGTGATTCATCATCGAGATGTTTAAAAGAGTGTAAAGAGATGTAAGATTGTAAATTATATGATATTATAATAAATCTTATAGCTATTATTCTAAATTTTCATATTAATGTTTACAAATTATTTTAAAGACATTAAATTTTTAGTTTATAATAGGTATGAGTAGTTTTTGGATTCAATTCTATAAGATATGTTTAGTATCTACCACCAAGATAGTAGAGAGCTAGAGGACAAATCATTTAATAATCATTAAATCATTTAATGATACTTCATTTCAAATTTATCATCTTTCCCTTTTCTTTATTCACCTTCTTTAACACAATTTATGAGGGATTATAATTGTGAAAGGGAAACCTATGTAATTAAGACAATAGGTTTTATTACAAATTAAGAATAGCTCAACATAGTACAACTATGTGAAGAATATTTTGCTAGACTATAAAAGTTTTGCATATAATCTAAAAATTAAATGATTTATTCCTCTAAATTTGGGCTTGATGATAGATTGACGTAATGACACTTCAATAATTGATATATCATTTAATGACGCCTCACTCATGTTTTATCACACTGCCCTCCTTTTTATCCAGTCTCTTTAATACATGAACAATCAAATTTATGAAGAATTGTAATTGTGAAAATGAAGCATATGCAATTAAGGCTATTATTTTTATTACAAATTAAAGATAGTTCAACATACTATAATCTTGTGTATCCAACATAGTAGTTAGGAGAGTAGTTTGTTAGTTTGCAAAAGTTGTGTATATTATCTAAAAATTAAAGTTTTTTTTTCTTTTTCTTTTTAAATCGAGCTTAATGATAGATTGATGTAGTGACATTCATTAATTGATAAAATATTTAATGACATATGAATGTAAATGACCTAGGGTAATGTGCTTTTATATTTTTTCTTGGACACAATTTAATAATTTTGACATGATGAACAATGAATAATGACTAGTTGAGAGAGGATCATTGTTGCCCTGTTATAAGAATTGAATTTTGAAGAAGCAAGTCAATTCGTGGAACACTTATTAACCACATATGATCAAACGTGAAGAATTTACAAGACCAAATTCCTCATCTTAACACACAATCAACTAAACTATTGGTTTTTTGTTTAATATATAGTTATTATTTCCTATCATAGTATGGTAACTATTATAATCAATATTTTTGCTCCTTTTAGTTCGTTATCATCAATTATATTTTCAAATATATAATAATGACATGAGTTATTTACCATGTGACATTTGTTTATTGTATGTTAGATTTTGTTTTAAGGGGGAGAGTATAATTTCTAATTCGTATACAAGGTATTCAATATAAGATATCATATATGCATAAACTTATGACCACGATAAATTTCAAAATCAACAGATTAGGGAAAAATTTAAACAACTATTTATCTAATAAAATGTAAATAGTGATTTAAAAAATATACGCACATAACAAAATGGATATTTGTATTGGAAATAAATTTAAGTAAAAACACGTACCTTCAATGTAGTGTGGCTTACTAACTTAACTCAAGCAAGAAATTGCAATTGCAATCAAAATATTTGCTCATGCTAATGTTTTCTATCTCACTTTTAAATAGTTAAATCAACATTCTAATAACATCTCCTTACAAAAAATTTTATTTTACAAATTACTTAAAATGAACCCTCAATAAACAAAGAATGACCAATAATCCAAATGCCCAAGTATCTCAAAGTAGATGTTCAACTTTCAGGAATTTTATGACTCCCATGCAACTCCATTTTGTCATATATGTTTTTTAACTCTTTCCATCATACGTTTATAAATTAATTTCTATGTCATATCCAACCTTCCAAGCAAAATTTCATGTCATATTAGGAATCCTATAGATTTCTCCAAGGGTGGCACTCCATTTACAAGGGGCCCAAATTTTGACGCAAGGAGGGTAAGGAGAACAGGGGCCCAAGGCACTCCCAGCTTTCCAAACCACCTTGCAGAACAACACGGAAGCAACAACACAAAGAGGAAAGAAGAAATAGAAAATACTTAACATTAATTCATCAAACTCAAATTACATGTCGGGTTGTAAGGCCTTCCCGATTTCAGCCATATACAATCAAATGTTTATAGAATGATCTTGATACATGTGAGGTCACAAACCTGCCATCCAAATATACTAACCCTTGATCTTCTATCTCCCAAAATAATTGATACCAAAAACTACCCCTCTAAAGACTCCTACCACTACTCTAAAACATAAACCAAATATATACAAAATTCCCCCAAAGAGGTCGGCACTCAGATCCTAAAGAAAGACCCAGATTTAGGTCCACACATATCCCAATGAAGGATCCCACATTAATTATGCCACATAAATTAAATGTAAAAGTCAGCCAGATCATGAAAAACAACTCGGTGAAGATCAACCAAGCGACAACAACTACTCGATAAGAAGGTAACTGAGCAAAAAAAACCAACTCAGTGAAAGAAGCAACTGAGAAACCAACATACACCGAGACCTATCAGTAAAGTAAGACTGAATGAGTAACCGAGCAACAACAGTTATCGAGCAACCAACATACATCGAGACTTGTCGGTAAAGCAAGACAAAATGAGTAACCGAGCAACAATAGTTATCGAGCACTTTACCGAGAAACCTCCAAACAAGCTAAAGAACAAAAGAAAACATATTTTTGGTTGATTAGGATTGCCAAGAACCCAAGATGCTCCTGCATCAGACACCTAGGGTTAAAATAAATGATTCTCTGAATCAAGTGTCAGGTCCAACCTGAATTGAATCCAACTTAGATTGAGAAATCCAAGATGAGTCCTCGATCGGTCTATTCTTCCATTTTATCAGATGCTCCATGCATTCCTTTCCTCGTGTACTTCTGCCAACTCTTTGTTTCAAAATCTGTTCAACTTCCTCTATCTGTTTCTTAGGATAATCACTCGGTATTGTCACTTCTTCATCAGGTTCATGATATTCATACAAGTCTAAAATATTGAATATAGGTGATATATCCATGTCATCAGGTAATTCCACTTCATAAGCATTTCCACTATCAAATCTTCTCAGTATTTTGCAAGGACCAAATTTCTTCATCTTCAATTTGCTATAAGTTCCAATAGGAAATCTACCTTTCTTCAAATGAACCATTAATGCATCACCAACTTCAAAATTTTTATGTCTCCTTGATCTATATGCACTATCCTTGTATTTCTGATTACTTTCATCCAACTTCTGTTTTACATCCTCATGCAATGTCTTCATAAACTCAACAAACTTTTCTGCTTCAACACTTCTTTTCTCTTCACCAGCAAAAACTCTTAAGTCTGATATACCTCTCGGTTGTGTGCCATGAACAATCTCAATTTCAAATGGTGTCTTTCCAATACTTCTATTTACTGAACTGTTGTATGCAAACTCTGCTTGTGCCAACATCAAATCCCAATTACTCAGCGTGTCTCCAACTAAACATCTTAAAAAGTTACCCAAACTTCGGTTTACAACCTCTGTTTGTCCATCAATATGTGGATGAAATGTAGAACTATACTTCAACTCGGTGTCCAACTTCTTCCAAAGTGTTTTCCAGAAATAGCTAACAAACTTACTGTCTCGGTCAGAGATGATACTCTTCGGTAATCCATGCAATCTAACAATCTCCTAAAAGAAAAGATCTGCTATATGTACTACATCTGATGTTTTTCTACATGGTATGAAATGTGTTATTTAAGAAAATCTATCCACCACAACAAATATGGAATCATTACCTCTTGCCGTCCTCGGTAAGCCAAGAACAAAATCCATGCTGATATCACTCCAAGGTTTCTCAGGAACAATAATCCGTGTATACAAACTAGTATTCCTACTTACTCCTTTTGCAACTTGACAAACTTCACAATTTTTCACAAACTTCTGAACATCCTTATACAACTGAGGCCAAAAATACCTTTCCTTAAGAAAACTCAATGTTCTATCAATACCAAAATGTCCAGCCAAACCACTACTATGTTTCTCCTTTATCAAATTAGTTCTCATTGATCCTCTCGGTATGTACAATTGAATACCTTTTAACAACATATCTTCCTGAATGAAATAGTCCTCATACTTACTTGATTGATTTGGAATAGGTGCTCTACACACTCTCTACTACTCAGAAAAATCAGGATCATTTTCATACAAATGTTTCATGTCATTAAAATGAATAACTTCAATTCTCATTTAAGCCAACGAAGATCTTCTTCTACTCAATGCATCAACAACTCTATTAGAAACTCCACTCTTATGCTTTATCACAAATGTGAAATTCTACAAATACTCTACCCATTTAATATGTCTATGATTCAACTTATTCTGACTACCCAAATACTGTAAAGCTTTATGATCTGTATACAACACAAATTCACTTGGCATCAAATAATGTCTCCACTTCTTCAGTGCTTGAACAATAGCATAGAATTCTTGATCATAGACAAAATATTTCCTTTTAGCATCATTTAAATTTTCACTAAAGAAAGCAACGGGTTTACCTTCTTGAGTCAACACAAGTCCTATTGCACTGCCACTTGCATTACATTCAACTTGAAATACCTTATTGAAATCAGGTAAGGCTAACACGGGTAATTCAACAACCTTCTGCTTCAAAGTCTCAAAACTCTTATAAGCTCCATGTGTCCATTTGAATTCCCTTTTGTCTCCTCTCATTGTCTCAGTCATAACATTACAAATAGAACTGAGATTTATGATAATTTTTTTGTAAAAACTTTCCAATCCATAAAATGATATTACATCACTGACATTCTCAAGTGCAGGCCAACTAAGTATAGCTTCAACCTTCTCAGGATCCATCTTAAACCATCAATTGAAATCACAAAACCTAAATACACTATTTCTTCTTTCATGAAGGAGCACTTTTTCATATTTATCAACAACTTTTCCTCTTTCAATCTCTACAATACTTGTCTTATATGCATCAAATGCTCTTCTCTAGTCTTACTGAATATCAAAATATCATCCAAGTATACAATCACACATTTATTCAAGAATTTCTTCAAAACTTCATTCATTAACCTCATAAATATACTCGGTGCATTAGTTAAACCAAAAGGAATAACCAACCACTCATACAAACCTTCTTATGTCTTGAAAGCAGTCTTCCACTCATCACCTTCTCTCATTCTGATATGATGATATCCACTTTTCAAATCAATTTTGGTAAAATATCTTTCTCCACTCAAACAATCCATTATATCATCCATCCTCGGTATAGGAGACCTATACATAACTATGATCTTATTGATTTCTCTTGAATCAGTGCACATTCACCATTCTCCATTCTTCTTAGGTGCCAATACAACTAGTACTGCACATGGAATCAAACTTTCTCTAATCAAACCCTTGTCCAACAACACATGAACTTGTCAATTAAGCTCTTCATTCTTAGTCAATGTCAACCAATGTGGTGCCTTGTTTGGTAAACTAGCTCCATGAATAAGATCCATACAATGACTAATATCTCTCATTGGTGGAAAACCATCAGGTACATTATCTGAAATGATCTCCTTGTACTTGGTAAAATTTTTCCCAATCTCTGCAGGAACTTGATCTTCTATACTCTTACTCGGTTTGTTCGGGATCAAAGCATAACAAATATCATTTCTTTTCAAATCCTTAACAAACTGTCTACCTTCCATCAAACAAACTTTCACAGATGTACATATCTCACCAAAAAATTCTTCAACCAAGGGTAACAAAATTTGTTTCTTACCATCAACCGAAATACTATATCTATTCAATCTTCCATCATGTATAACATGTTTATCATATTACCAAGGTCTACCCAACAAAATATGACAACAATCCATCGACATAATATCACACAACACCTTATCATAATACTTTCCTATTTTCAGATTCACAAAACATTGTTCACTCACCATTAATGTATGCTCATCTTTGATCCATGAAATCTGATATGGCTTCGGATGCTTCATTCTTTCCAACTACAACTTTGTGACCATACCCTTAGATGCCAGATTCTCCAAGCTTTCACTATCAACAATTACCTTCCAAACTTTGTCTGCAACTCTACATATGGTCTTGAACAAAATTTTCCTGATAGGATCTTGCTTATCTTTCTCACTCCATAGTATCCTTCTGATAATTAGATTTCCTTCCTTCTCTGGTTCATTCAGTGACTCCTCTTGCACCAAAGCATTTCTGCTGCTACCGAATTCTTGCTTGCATGTGTACACTCAAAAGATCTATGTCCTTCCTCACCACAATTGTAACAATTTCCTTGGAACCCTCCTCTTCTATAACCACCTCGGGAGTAATTGCCTCTTCCTTGGTATGAACTTCCACCTTTCCATTTGGTCTTTCCTTTGTCTTGATATGTGTCTAAAATTGACTTGTCTGGTTCAAATCTACTATTTTCACCATGAGATCTACCTCTTCCTCTAGGAGATCTACCACCTCTGCCTCTTTGCCTTTTCTCATATCTTTTGTTCAATTTCTCCTTAGCTTTTAGGGAAAACTGATATGCCTCTTCAATGCTTTCCATTTTTACCAAGCTGATCTCATCTTGTATATAACTTCTTAATCCATTCAGATATCTTTCTATTCTTTCCACTTCATCTTCAACATCTCCAGATCTGATGTCTAATTTGTAGAATTCTTCAGTATAATCCTTTACCGAGCTATCTTTCTACTTCAAACTTTGCATTCTCCTAATCAGGTTAATCTGGTAATCACAAGGTAGAAACTTGTCTTTCGATTTGTTTATCATCTTATCCCATACCTTGATCTTGTATTTTCCTTTCTTTTTTTGATCCAATTATAAATGATCCCACCATAAGGATGCATGCCCTTTCAACTTTGTACTTGCAATCTTTACTTTCTTCTCCTCTGATACATTCTCATATTCAAAGTATTTTTCCATCTCAGTTATCTAGTCTATCAATTCATCAGAATCCAATTTCCTACTATACTCAGGAGGATTAAACTGAGGTGTGGAATTCAAAATTTTCAATGCTCATAGGAATCTCTCTTCTTCATGATCCATCAGAGGTGCAGGTACATTTTCATCTTGCACTTCTTCCAATTCATCATCACTAACATCTTCAAAATTTCTTCCTCTGTGCTGGGCTGTCTCAACAACTTCCAATATTGCATCCATCTGTCTTAGCATATCAACTAGACCTGGATCTTCATTTCCTCTCCCACGAACCATCTTGAAACCCTCAGCAATTGTAGGTCAGATCGCAATCTACTACCCCACAACAATATCAACCAGCTAGGGTTAGGCTTACAAGAAGGAACCTCAGATCTCACATTCGCTCTGATATCACCTAACGCAAGGAGGGTAGGGAGAACAGGGTCCCAAGGCACTCCCAACTATCCAAACCACCTTGCAGAACAACACATAAGCAACAACACAAAGAGGAGAGAAGAAACAACTGATACTTAGCATTAATTCATCAAACTCATTACATGTCGGGTTGTAAGGCCTTCCCAATTTTGGCCATATACAATCAAATGTTTACAAAATGAACTTGATATAGGAAAGGTCACAGACCTTCCCTCCAAATATACTAACCCTTAATCTTCTATCTCCCAAAATAACTGATACCAAAAACTACCCCTCTAAAGACTCCTACCACTACTCTAAAACATAAACCAAATATATACAAAAGTCCACCAAAGAGGTCAGAACTTAGATCCTAAAGAAAGACCTAGATTTAGGTCCACACATACCCCAATGAAGGATCCCACATTAATTATGCCACATAAATTAGATGTAGAAGTCGGCCAGATCAGGATAAACAACTTGGTGAAGATCAACTGAGTGACAAACACTACTCGGTAAGAAGGTAACCGAGCAACAAAAACCAACTCGGTGAAAGAAACAACCGAGCAGCCAACATACATTGAGACCCGTCAGTAAAGCAGGACACAATGAGTAACCGAGCAACAACAGTTACCAAGAACTTTATCAAGCAGCCTCCAAACAAGCTAAAGAACAAAAGCAAACATATTTTTGATTAATCAGGATTTCCAAGAACCCAAGATGCTCCTGCATCAAAATTACAAGATATTTAAACATTACAAGGCTTACAAGATGTATAACATGCCTAACCTAAATATCCTAATGTAAACACCCTAAAATGGACATACTTGCGACCTTATATTAAAACACTAATTTTTATCCAATAATTAATAATTTTTTAATCATTAATTAATCATCTATTTCTTTTAAATCCATTCCCCAAATCATTTAATAATTTCCCCAAAATTAATTAAAGAATTAATTTTATTTAATTAATTAATCTTCATTAATTAATTAAATTTGATTTCCTAAAGTTTAAAATTAAATATTTAAAATTATTAATTTATTCTTCTAATTAAATTAATTTCATCAAATTAATTTAATTTCACTCAATAATTTTACTCTAAATCAAAAAGAATTTAATTATCTCATGTTTGAATACTTTAATTTCAAAAATCAAATAATATATTTAAATAAATTCTTTCTTTAGTTCAAAAAGGTAACTCGTGATCAACTTCTTAGTTAACTAAAGCATTACCTCTTCTCTCCAAGTTGAAGAGGTGAAGTTTACTAGTTGCTTCTTAGTTAAACTAAAACATCACCCCTTCTCTCCAAGTTGAAGAAGTAGAGTAAACTGGTTGCTTCTCAGTTAAACTAAAACACCACCCCTTCTCTCCAAGTTGAAGAGGTGAAGTTTACTAGTTGCTCCTCAGTTAACTAAAACATCACCTCTTTTCTCCTAGTTGAAGAGGTGGAGTTTACTAATTTCTTCTCCAGTTCCTTTTGATCTCAACCATTCATTCTCTAATCTCTGGGCTCAATATCAACCATCCAAATCATTTTTCATATTCTATATAATCAACCCTTCACAGCCATTTGAAGGATCCAGGATTTTAAGCTTTGTGCACACTTACTCTGCAGGATTCTTGTGAAGCATCAAACATTCTTGTGATCATAATCAATATAGTTTTCTCAACACTCCCAAGTCATAGATGTTGTCGATACCAATACTGAGCACCATTCATCCAACGTTTCAGAAGGAGTAGAAAGAAGCAATAGAAGCATCAAGCATTGTGGCTTGCATTCATTTGTTTTCCTCTTTATCTTGCTTGTTATTTTATTGTCCATAGATTCATTCTTAGTATTTTTGATTGCTTTACCCCATTGCAAATCGGCGCTACTAACCCCTCATTAATTCAAGCTTGGAGAAGGATTGGATCCCCACATTTTGGTGAACCGATGTGATTCGAACAAGTCGTTAATCACTTGAAGATGACAAACAAAATCTCCCAACCTCGGTTGTACGACCACAGTTTCATTTTTTTCCGATAAACTTTGTAATTTCACAATTGATGGAAGTTTTCCAAAATTGATGAAACTTTACCGCAATCGAATGGTTTAATACCACAATCGATCTGTGTGTTTCACAATCTTTTTTTGTAGTTTTATGTCTCTATTTCTAGTAATTTTCCACAACTGACCGATCTATTTCACAATCGCCAACAGATTGCCGCAATTGACAGAATATTATCACAATTGACAATAGTATACCACAATCGCCTTCCAAAATTTCACATCTGACGGAAGAATTTTGCAATTGTTCTATTTTATCATTTTAATAATCAGATCTGACTTTTTCTCAGTTTTTGTGCAGGAATGAGAAAATGACATATGGCCAAAAGGATAATCAGACGCACCTTGGGTTCTAGATCACTAAGAGTACCCATAAGGAGAATTGCTAATTATTGCATGCAATAAAGGGAAATCTTGGCCATCATAGCTGAAGATCAAAGTAAATATTTTAACAGGTATCTAGATTCTCTCAAGCATTTTGCAGCCAAGTAAAATGTTACCATTAGCCTTAATGGTCTTAATAATCTCGAAGTTGTTGAATATTATTCATTTTGATTGTTAGAAGGTTTTGGTACTAATCACTTTTTGATAGATTGTGGTGTGGAAACAGTTTTAACAAAGCAACCTAAAATCAACTCATTTCTCTTTTTGTTTCTTAAAAAGAAAAGTGTATGCAAAACATCACAATCTCACTTTTCTAATTTGGTGCTTAAAATTAACATGGTGGTTAACAATTGAACAAAGGCAAAAAATATTTGAATTTGGTGCATTAAAAATTGGACAAACAATCTTCATCTACTTCGGGCTTAAAATTGAACTCGCGTGCATGTATGGATGATAACTTAATTCACACTTGAAATTTTGGTGCTTAATCGATTGACCTTGTGTCTTGATTCTTTGGTGCGCTTGTACAATATGTTAGATGAACAAACTTTATAATTTTTTAGGTAGGCCTATCTAGGGAAAGCACTTCTTCCTTAGAGGATGACCTTAAGCTGGTAATCCTTCCGATCGGTATATAAACAAGACGTGAGCTAAAGCTCCATTTTATATCTAGCCAAGCTAGGCGAGGTGTGTTGATGATAGCCTGGATTGGGTGAAGTATCCCTAAGTAGCCAACATGGTCAATTAGGCTCTTAAGTGAGTCACACACGTACAAACTGATTGGATAGACTCTGCGGACCCTACTATAACCCATTAATTAGAGACCTACCCATTTAACCTCTGAACAAGTGTCTTATTATAGTGCAAGGGGTTGTAGAATTCCCCCCCAAGATTCCCAACATATGTGGTCCTGGATATTGTGTTGATGAAAGAGATCCTCATTAGCACGACAACAATATCTGACAAAGGAAAAAACATGGGAACCTACATCGTGGATCTTTTTGTCCTAGTAGCGCGATGATTGCTGTGTGAGCTGACAAACATCCAAAGCATTGGGCCTATAATATTGCATCTTGAATCCAATTGAACTAGATTAATCTGACTGTGTTTGTTTCGAACATGTGAAAACATTTCAACTTGCAAAAGTTGTAGTACATACACATTTCATTCTTGGATCTTCAAAACACTGTGTCTATTGTGCTTGCTTGTATGACCAGTTTCCAAAATGCAAAACCAACCTGAAAAATATATCAAAATGAGTCAAACGTGTTTGAAGTCTAGGGTGTCAACCAAAACCTATTCTAGAATCACATCATTGTTCCAGAGAAACCATTTTTATCAAACATATTCCCAATTGCTATCATTTTCAAGACTATCGCACTTTGCCAGAATTGACAAAATTTTGCCATAATTGACAAAATTTTACTGCAATTAAGCCCTTTATTGCCACAATTAATCATTTGATTACCGCAATCACTAAAATTTTACCATAGTTGACCTTGTATTCTGCTACAATCAGTGGAATTGTGCCACAATCGACCTATCAACCTGTGCATTTATTCTGTCAGCAAATTTGGATTTCTCTGTCAATACTCTACATTTTTATCAGTCTGAAACCTTGGAAAATATTCCCCATTTTGTGTGAAATATCACTGTACACATTCCATGAAATAACAAAGAATTTGTGTGGATCTCAAAACATCTAAGATCATCCCTCTTTGATAGTTCGGTTATTGTTTACCATTAATGGTTCAAAAGTTCAGACTAGATTATCTTGATCCCATTATCTCAACTTCATCAATCTTTATCAGTGACTTTGTCTCATCTAAGGAAAGATTCATAATTAATATATTACATCACCAATCTCCAAGATCAAGAGAACTCAAAATATGTTCTTAGAATTACCCTTGTCAAAACAAGTACTCCAACTCTCCTTAAGAGGTTATCTCTTTATTTTTTATTTTTATATCACTCATTTTAGTTCAAAAGCTAGATATCACCATGTCTCTCACACCCTATGGAGGACCTTATACTAGGTCGAAGGCTAGTACCCAACCCGATGATTCCTACATTAACCAATTTCCCCTATGGGAAAAAGAGCGAGAGGATGACCCATTTAGAAAAAATGATCTTGCTCTTTACATTGAGAATGCACATTATTTTCCTCAAGGTTCCCATAGACCAACTATATTTCAACATGTCACAGAGGAAGAGCTCAAAGACATAAAGAAAGATGCCTATTCTGCACAAGTAGTTGTTAGGAATAAGGTGTCTCAACCTTGGATAATTCCTATTCTTATTATTTGTTTTGTAAACTGTATTTCTTGCAAATAATGTTGATGTGTCGGCATCTTGAATTGTGTGTAAGGAGATCATGGCTAAAATGGTTATGACGGATTCCCATGACATGTAAGAGCTATGGCAGGAAGATTCAATGACAGGTGAAGATATGTGGCAACTGATAAATGTGAGTACTGTACACTCTTCCCCAATCGTAAAAATTGTGGGTTTCCTATTTTCTCAGAGAATGGTAAAAACCCTAATACAGTTATCGTTGGGAGTAGCCCTAAAAAGTGCAGCGCATGATATAAGCATTTTTTAGGGTTGCAAAGAGAAGCGATGTGAGTGTATTGTTGGAACATTTTATGCTGCCGTGATTTGTCTTCAAGGGTTTTCAAATCTTCTGAAAGAACTTGCATTGCAAGTGTATTGTAAGCTGTAATAGTTTTTGATCAATACATTGTGCAGGTTTTGGAGTGCTGGGGTTTTTTACCGAAAGGTTTTCCCCAGGGTATATCATTGT